>OZ014482.1:20045313-20195337 GCA_963965965.1 Trididemnum nubilum | reverse complement strand
ACCATAAACTTTTGCAACCAGTAGTTTCTCATTAGTCCCAATCAATTCGCAAAGTTTTAACTGATAACTTCAAGCCATTTTGTAATAATAAGAACTTCAAAAAATCACAAGGTTTGGGCCCTTCGCCCCAAACCACGTGACTTAGCGCCGCCAAAATGCAGGGGCACAACTTTGTGTATATAGACTTATCATACCTTCAAATTTCAAGCTTATAGCTATGGTGGTTTCGGAGTTTTTGTACATAGAAAAAAAGTTCTAAATAGGAAGAAAGAAAAAATAAATAGATAAAGAAAAAACAAGCGCCGGAATTCCGAAAATTCATATGTGGGAGCTGAAACTACATCCCCAGGCGCTTCTAGATTCCAAAATGTTTTTCTTCTTCGAAAATTTTATTCTCCTTACGCAAGTTAGTTTTCCGAGCTAGAGCGGTTTAAACCTTCGATTGGCTTTTCATTTTTTTGGCTTCGAAACCCGCATTACGTGACCAATTGCCACAAAATTTTCACAAACGTTTTTCCATATGTTCCCCATCTCAGTTCTGAATTTCAAGTTTCTACCTTCAGCCGTTTCGAAATTATAGCGATTTCGGCTACTGGTTGCAGAGAAACCGTTTGCGCCCTCTTGCGCAAATACAATCTGTTTAAGTTACTCTACATTTCTTCAAAACAATCATAGTCAAAGTCTTGTTCATTAAAACTACAGTAGTTTGGTTTAGCATTAATGGCTTTCCGGCGTGTTTTGTTTTTTTTAACCACAATGACAAAAAATCAAAAGAATGCTGCCAAAGCTATACCAGAATTATATTTAGTGGTGAAAATTTTTGAAGTACAATATTTTAAAAGTATTTTCGGCTCAGAGTTGTAAACCACGACTGCAGTTCAAGCCCGAACCCGAAAAATAAATTGAAGACCAAACTAGGCCTCAAAAAAGATCGAAAGTTGATAGGTTTTAAAAGCGCATACGGATGATTATTATTTTCTTTTAAATAACTTTTGTCTATACTGTGACTAAATAACATTACTTATCGATTATTTTTATTGACATATTGTGATGCAATAATAATCATTGTGTACCAATCACATCGTATTGATACTTAAATGAACTTAATTAAATTCAAATCAAATCAAATTTTTCATCATATTCGCTGTAGTACGCCGAAGCGTGTACCGAGTTTGTGGGGCCCATCTCCGCGTTATTGCGCTCGGGCAAACAGCTCCTTTCGAAAAAATGTCACAGCGGTGGCGAGCCGTTGGCAACGCTGTGTCTTATTTGGCCAGTCCTAGACTTGAACCTTAGTCATCCCGCTCCAAAGACAAACGCGTTACCGTTCAACCAATTGGCTGATTAAATCAAATAAACAGCCAGTCTCACCCAAAATTTATTAGTTCTTATACAAAAAAATTGCAATTTTGAAGTAGCCTATATTGCTGATATTAACAACCAGTACTGTACTTGTCATTCACAAACAACATTCTTGAGCCAGTTTGTGAAATTGCCTAACACGTCGCCATTTTTATTTTCTAACATTAAGTTGATTTTTTCATTTTTTACCTGAAAAAAATAATGTCTTCGGTTTTGGTTTCGGTTTCAGTTTTAAAGCATTCAATAACATATCTTTTTTGCTTTTTTTCTTCTTTAGAATAGGAGGCTTGTCTGCCAATCTGGGCCCCAGAATCGGTTTAAAATTCATGGTACGAGGCAAATTTATTTCGCTGATAGGAGGCTTTTCCCAAGTAGAGAGTTGACTCTTCGCATCATGGTACGATGACGACTCCTCGCTTATGCTATCTCTCTTTTTCCAAAAGAACATATTTTCAATCCAGAAAGATATTAGATTAAGAGCTAAAAGCTAGGCAGCTTTTGTTATGGAAGTTTTTCTCTTTTTTTTTTCAAGTTTTGAAACTGGTTTCATCTTCTTTTTTTGCCTTTTTGTTTCCAACATAGTTTTGTGAAATCAGCAGTGCTCAAAATAAAATGATTTAAATTATGTAAAACACTGTACAAAAATATTACGGTAAGTTTTCCGCTTTTTCGCATTACTTAAATTTTTTAATTTTGTTTAATTTTGGTTTCCAAATATAGTGCAATCATTAATCAATTTTCTTATAACTTTCATTGCTTAAAAAAAGAATTATACCCAACAATTGCACATTGTCTTCTTTTACAAAATTTGTTAAAAAATTTTAGGACACCAAGCGTTAGCTTCAGACCAATAAAGGTAAATCAACACTCAAAGTTTTAAATAAAATAGATGATGGGCGAAAAACATTACATAATCACAAAATACAAAACTTGATGTCATTATTATTGTACAGTGACATCATCATTTTAGTCGGTTGTACAAAACATCTACCGGTAACAAATTTTAAAATTCGATGATCAAATAATTCACGAAATTGCAAAATTTATGTTAAAACTTGTCAAATGCGCTCTACCATTCATTTTTATAACTGGTTTATGAAAGCCTCACAAATTCATTTTCGTTCCACTCGATCATCCCATAATAATTAGCTTCATATACTTTGCTATAGAACTATCAGGTTAGAAAGATCAATTAGATATAGAGTTGTGAAAATCTGGAACAATATTTCGGAGACAAACCCAAAACCAAAACTTTTTTTATAAATTCAAACAAAAAAAAACAAAAAACAGCATAAGCAACTAACCTTGGAATCATAGTAATAAACGCTACCGGCAATAATAAATGAAAATAGATCAGTTACATCCATGTCAATAGTTTGTTTGATGCACTTGTACATTCAATTCATTCACTAAAATCCGTGATTTTAATTACAGCCTCCGATGCACTTGTTGGCATCTGCTATTACATCATTACAATCATCCTTTTACGTTTACTCAAACTCTTACTCCCAAACCAGTGGCGCAACGAGGGGGGTGGCGAAAAGGGCTTCAGCCCTTTCAGCGAAGTCACTTATAAAAAGTCAGCCAAAATATAAGCGTTTAAACGTGTTTTGGACTTGACCTGTGTAAGCAAGGGGAGGGGCTGGGCAATTTATTTTTTGCAAATGCATTTGGTGTTTTAGCAATTTAGTTCTTGCTCTAAAAACATGCAAAATGCGATCCAAATAGCTTGATAAGGGATATTTTTTTGAAAAATCATAAAAATTGCCCAGCGGCTGAAGGCTTTACCTTACCAAAATTCCGGTTGCGCGCCGTTCCCAAATAATATTTAAAACAATTTTTAAGAGAGTGTTAAGCTTATTAAGCTTGGCATACTTCTATCTAAGCTTTCTTAAAGTGTTTCTACATTAGATGACCTCACGGTCCTCTCGCAATCACACTGGCGATATTTTTTTAGAGCATAGTAATTCATAGTCTATTCATCTGCACCAGTTATTAGTGGGCGTCGCTAAACAAGCTTGAAACTAATGCACGATTTTAAGAGTGGTTGTTTCGCCTCAAAACCAAACATCCTTGACGGAAAAAGATTGTTTGGTGGAAATTGTTTGTTACTGCTGCATTATATTAGCATGAAATGGTCCCACGAATTTCAATTTTTTTTTTTTTTTTTACAACTAACTTTTCAGAACAAATTTGTTTAATTTTCATGATGTAAAGCCGGCTGCCTGTTTGAGTCAAGCAATCTATTCGTAGTGGTGGGCAGTAGGGTAGCCAGGGGAGGCTATAGCCCCCCCATTGGCCTACCGACCAAAATGCGGAATAAGGAAAAAAACACGTTTTTAGCACTTTTAAGACTCTCTTTTGCACTGGATTAGACTAAAAACTGCTTTAAAGCATAGTTTGAATCGTTTATTTAGGGGGGGGGGCTAATGAACTGCCAACCAAAATGTTGAATAAGGAAAATACTACGTTTTTAGCATTTCTAAGACTGTGTGTTTGCACTGGATTAGACTAGAAAATGCTTTAAAGCATAGTTTGAAACGTTTATTTAGGGGAGGCTATTGAACTGCCGACCAAATGCACAATTAGGAAAATACCAGGTTTTAGCCAGTAGTGTAGCCAGAGGCTATAGCCCCCCCATTGACATGACGACCAAAATGCAGAATGGGAAAAACACTACATTTTTAGCACTTTTGATACTGTTTTATGTACTGGAGTGGACTAAATAGTGATTTAAAACATCTTTTGAAACACATATTCAGGGGGGGGCTAATTTGTCAAAAATAAAACTAGCAAATAAATGAAAACTTTGATAAATAGTAAGAAATAAGCAATCAAATTTAATTGCAAGGGTAAAAATGCTGAACATAGGTGTCATCAACAAATACACTATAAACTGAGGAATAGGGGGGTGGCTATTCAGGGTTTGTTAATTACCAATCATTTCTCTCAAATCTTTTTTCATTAGCCCCCCCAATTATTTTTCTCTATAAACTGTATGCAAAATAGATTACTCCGTTTAAGTTTTATTAAACTATTCGATTTTGTAATTTACCAGCATCTAAACACGAGAACTAACATTTTACCATTAGCCACCTCCCAAATAGCCCATTTATGCAACCAGTTTAATCATGTTTGCACTGCCAATTTCCAAGCCACGTTTTAAAATCGTTATTTTTTAATCAAAATAGCCCTAAAATGAAGTTAATTTTGCAAAAAAATGCAAAATTTTCGAGCGCTGAGGGCTTTGCCCCCAAACTCCCAGCCTGCGGCAGCCAGGGTCTTCACACTGTCCCTCTAATTTCTGAATGTTAAGCAGGTACTAATTTTTATAGCTTTTGGTTTGACCCGACCGGGAATCGAACCCCAGTCTTCCGTTCCAGTAGCAGACTCTCTATCCATTCAACTACTGATCGATTAGTGATGCGCATAAATGAATTAAAGTTGCCATATTTAACTGCCGAAATGCAATCCAATAAGATGAAAATCTTTATAGGATGCAGTAATTTTTGGAAGTGACTGTTTCACTGAAAAAATTTAAGTTACAGAGGATAAAAAATTGAGGAAAATTTATCCGCAAGTTCTTCACTTGCGGTTTTACGGGTTAAGATTATGGTTTAGGTTAAAGTTATGATTTGGGGTTAGGTTTAAGTACGATAAGAATTGGATGAAAATATATAAGATTTTTCGGTTAAGTAAAACTTGCCATTTTTTTTATTGAAAATTATAAAGATTTTAAAAATGTGAGCAAAGCTATTTGCTCAATAGGGCTGTTGGACCTTACTTTGATTTGATTATGAAGAACGTAAAAATAGCTAGACTTACATTAAGATAATGACATTTCATAAATAATCATTTGATATCAATGTTTATTCACGTACCATTCCGGATAAAAGCAGCAGTTGCGGACTTCGATCTGCCTCCTTGCATAAAACGCTTTGCCATCTCAGCATCTAAAACATTTATAATAACAATAACATTATGTTTTTGGCGTTTTTGGGCCTGAGCTTTGATGTTTAATCCTTTGCTTTTTTTCTGGCTTATAGGCTACCAGCGCGGAAACCTTGGGAAGAGCCAGTATCAGTAGTTAATTCTTTCAGCATGCGCAAAAAGAGGCACACAATGACATCTGTAAAATCTGAACAATGCGACACCACAGTCTATGCATACTGTGGATGAAGCGAAGGAGCAGTGCTCATCAAGTCAGCTTCACCCACACTCCCACTTCATACTTTAATTCTAAAGCAAATGGCAATAAGAAAAGCGTAAGCAAAAACAAGCCAAAACAAAAAAAACAAGGCACCGTGTAATAAACTTTGTAGTCAACTGCTGCAAAAAAAAAAAAGCACCATATACAAGTTCAAAAAAGACAATGAATACATTGTTACATGAGTAACATCTGAACGGTGACTACTTAAAAACCAGCAATGCAAAAAAGTTGTTCTTCCAAAGTTGTCGTAAGATCATCCTTCGAGAGGAAAACTTTTTCGCATTGCTTGTTTTAAGTTGTCTCCGTTCTGGTGGCTCTTTCCTTGGCTTCCGCGTTGGTAATCTATTATAGTCAAAAAAATACACAAACAGTTTAAAAGGAAATCAGGTCGAAAAAATTTTTGCTCCATTTTCTCTTAAAAAATTTGGACAGAACTGATGACTAACTTCAACAAATTTGAGCTTTCTACGACTTTCCGTTCCTGAGAAATAACAGAGCAGATTTCCCTTTGGAAAGGATTTTTGCCCTAAGAAATTTTGCCAGGGTTGTCAATTAGAAATAAAATTTTTAAAAAGTTATTGCATGTTCCTAGTTCTCAATAAATGTTTTGCGCCAGAGTTATTCTAAAAAAGGAAAGGTTTAGAACTTAAAAATTAACTGCTTTTTAGTAAATAATTCTAAGCCAGCTTTCCAAAACCTAACCTTCTGTCACGATACTGGCAAAATGGCAACACTGAAGTAACCGAAAAACGGCTAATTTGAAACTGCAATATTTTGAAAACGGAAAGGTGTAGAAACTTCAAAATCGGAGAGAATGCAACTTAGGCTTATACTAACATTTTGGTCAAAAGTGAAAACTTGACATGAATGCCCTTTTAACATCTAGATCTAAAACACAATTAAACGAGGACTAAAGGCAAAATCAATGGGAGTATCTAAAGTTGGGCTAATCATATTTGACTAGATTTACGTTGACTCTATCCTTTTCGACCCATCCGTAGCAGAGGTATTCTACATCAAACACGACGTCATTACCTCCATTGCTATCAATTTCAATAATTTTAATGGCAACCCTGTCGTTGATAAGCATTAGCGCTAAGCTACGCTTTCCCAGTTCTAACCAACGTAACGATTGGCTACTGCATTGGGTCGTTTGGCTACGCACTAATCAGTTTGGTCTTATTAGCACAACAGATCTAAGCAAGTAAAAAGAGTAGACTGTTCGGTAGCTTAGCGATTTCAGCAAAATCAAACTGGCAGATAACCTACATTTCAGACTAAATCCTAGCCTAGTCTAACAATAAGGTTTTTATTATTAGGCTACACAGTTCAAACTAATACCTGATAATAAGACTACCTATATTTGAGAGGGCGTACTGTATTTGCTTACGATATTTTGTGACCCTAGACGAGAATAAACTTTTCCATCTACTGTAAGTTGAAAACAATGGCCTACTAGCCTACTCTAATAACTCTACTATGCTTACTTCCGCTTGTTCTTAGACGTTTGTTACCTAGGCTATTGTAGAGTCTACTCTTTTTTCCAGTTCCGATTTATTCTGCTGACAAGATCAAACTCATTAGTGCACAGCGAAACGGCCCAATGCAGTAGCCTAATCGTTGCTTTAGGTTAGAACTGGGATGGTGTCCCTAAGATGCTAATGCTTATCAACGACAGGGTTGCCAATAAAATCTATTGAAGTTTTTAACATTACAGGCACCGACGCCGCGTATGAAGTGGAATATCTCTGGAATGGATGAGTCAAAAAGAATGGAGGCAACGCTAATCTAGTCCTATGCGATTGGTGTAACTTCAGATACCCCCATTGATTTTTCCTTTAGTCCTCGTTTAAGAATCGCTAATAGATTTTAGTTCATGGGATTGAAAATAATTTACGATTTTATATTTTAAGTCAACCTGCAGCCAAGTAGTTGATTTATTTATTGAGCAAAGTATATAGCCTGTTGTTTAGACTTGCTCTGTTTCATCGAAAAAAAATCGTATTTTTTTATCAATTCAAACTCCTCGATCTATCAATACTGGCACAGTAGCGTAGCCAGGGGGGGGGGGCTATAGCCCCCTCCCCCATCGGCCTGTCAACCAAAATGCAGAATAAGAAAAATAACACGTTTTTAGCTCTTTGGAGACTGTTTGTTTCGCTGGAATTGACTAAATAGTGATTTAAAGCATCTTTTGAAACATATATTCGGGGGGGGGCTAATTGTCAAAAATTAAAGTCACAAATCAATGAAAGCTTTTAAAAATGCCCAAAAATAAACAATCAAATTTGATCGCTAATGTAAAAACGCTAAACATAGGTTTTATCTACAAATATATTATAAACTCAGGAATAAGGAGAGGGAGGCTATTCAGGGTTAGTTAATTACCAATCACTTCTCTCAAATATCTTTCCATTAGCCCCCCAAGTTTTATTGAATAATAGGATTTTATGATTTACCAGCATGTAAACAAGAGAACTGCAATGTTATCATTAGCCACTTCCCATATAGTGCATTAATGCAACCAGCTGAATCATGTCGCGCTGCCAATTTCTATGCCACGTTTTAAAAGCATTATTTTTTATTACAATAGCCCTAAAATTAAGTTATTTTTGCAAAAAAATGCAAAATTTTGGAGCGCTGGGGGCTCCTCCCCCACACCCTCGTGCCTCCGACGGCTGGGGGCTCCGCCCCCAGACCCACAAGACAGCCCCCCAATTGCGAATTTCTGGCTACGCGCCTGAATCCTGGTATGTCTTAGCAGCAGTCTCATTCTTACTTTAAAGCAGAGGAGGAGTCGAGGACACAAGGCTCGAGGCCAAGGCCAAGAACACAAAAAAAATCCAAGGCCAAGGACAGCCTTTCCGAGGACAGACCCTCTCGAGGCCAAGGACAGGAATGCTCAGGGCCAAGGCCAAGGACCAAGGACACAGGCGCAAGTGTTCTCAAAAAAAAAATGTCTTCAAAAATTTTTTTCAGGCGATCAATATATTGGTGAACCAAGAATTTTTGACTGGGGGAGGCCTAAACCACAAATCACATTAAATGACGTCATCAAAATTTTTTCGAAGGAGGAAGTTTTTGTGGGACAAAGTTATCGTAGGGTGGAAGATCTGAAATCGTTTCCTGTTCGCACGTAACCAGGATTTTGCAAAGGGAGAGGGCCTAAACTAATAGTTTGAAAAATGCAAGTATCTAACTTTGGAAAGATGTTGAGAAAGCTAGTGTAACTCAAAGGTATCACAGACATAGGTCTGGGGGCTTCGCCGCCAGCCGCTGGGCGATTTTTTGTAAGTTTTTGGAAAAAAAGCTAGTTTAATGCCATTGAATCACATTTCGCAAGTGTTCAGAGCCATTTGAAAGCACTAAATTTTTGACATTTGAAAGCCAATTGAAAAAATTAAATTGTTCAATCCTCCTTTTACTTGCAATTTAAGTCCAAAACACGTTTAGCATCTTTCATTTTGGAGATAAAGTTTAATTGTAAGTGATTTGGTCCAGGTAGGGGGAAGTAAGGTGCATTGTCTCTTGCAACATTTTAGCAGTAATTAATAATCCACTCAAAGATTTTCGTTAGAGATCTTTGTTTTGTCATGAAAATAACCAGTTATAGGAGTTGAAGTTCTATGATGCGTTCAATCAGCATTTTTCATGACTAATTTTTTAAAAATCATTTTGTGCGTAAAAACCGGCGAGGTTGGAGGTGAAATACTGAACTGTTTTTGAAAAATGGTACAATAGATGGTTACGTCTACTAACCATGTCATTGCCGGGCCGGATTTACATCGCGCTAGGCCCCTGGCACTTTGGAGATTTTCGTAACATCTTTCTGCCAAATATAGGTGAAGACCAAAAAAAGTCTTACGATTTCAGCTCGGGGGCCCCTAGCTGGTACTGCGTCATATGGTAAATCCGGCCCCGATTAATGCATTACGTTCACAAAAAGGCTAGATGTGGGCCTGAGATAGCAACTTTTAGGACAAAACTCTCCATTTTCTCCGGGTTATACGTTTAAATTGGCTGGCAAAAATTGAATTGAGGGGGACCCGGCGCCCCTGGTCTTCAATATTGTTGTTCGTTATACTGTTGTAAGCGAAAAATGCTAAAAAGAAACAAAACTGAAGAAACAATAGGCTTTTTTGTCACATTTTTGTCATTGGTGAAATTTCAATTGGGAAGGGGGCGGGCCCCCTGCCCCCCCTCTTGGCTACGCCTATGCTCCGAGTGAGGAAAACAAAAAAGTATTCGCAAATTTTCCGCGAGGTTTCTGGCGTTTTCCAACGAAATTTCAACTGTTCAGAAAATAGTGCTGTCCTTGAGTCTAGGACAGGGCAATTTTCGAGGACTTGAGGCTTCGAGGCCATGGCCAAGGACTTGACCTTCGAGGCCAAGGCCAAAGACTTTAAAATGTGTCCTCGAGGCCAAGGACGTCCTTCAGGACTCTACCTCTGCTTTAAACTATAAAATCTAATTCATATTGAAATGTCGAAGTCTGGAAAGCCTATACAGTAATTAGAGTATATAAAAATTGCGCGGATATTTCTCATTTATTATTCATTATTGTTTTCTTTAAATTAACATTTTTCTCGGTGAAACAAAAGCTCCGTACATTTCCATCCTTTTCCACAAAGTGCTTAAATCAATTAAACTTAGTTCTGAACTTATGCTGAGTTACAAAATTAACATTGGTGGCCGAGGCGGTAAGGCTAACTTGATTTTGAGTCAATTTTTTTCAAATAATCCCTAAAAATTTTAAGTTTTGGAGATGGAGCTCCTCAATTTTGAAGTCAGTTTGAACTACTTGACCAATTAACACTATTTTTGAACTTACATATTGAACTTAAATGACGACAAAAAATATTTCTGTGATGTAGTCACTTTGACTTAGGCATTAAAACGATTCAGATTCAAAAAACAAAGTTATATGCAAAATTTAAACCGCAATGGCGTCACTGAAAAATGATAAGAATCAACACAGTTATTTGCAATTTTCTAAAAAAAATGATCGTAAATGTCACTATGGTGATGTTAACAACTCAAACCAATTTTAGTGAAAGCCTACAAACATGCCAAATTTGGTGGTGTCATGATCTTGGGTGCGTTGGAGTTATAATAGGCATCATTGGGGAGTATTTTTGCCACCCCCTCCCCTTTTGTGAATGCGCAAGACAAATACCCTGTGTAACATAGGGTCAAAGCCTTCCGCACTTTCAAACACACTTGATTAAACAGTTTGCAAATATACCTAAGGAAACATATCGTGACTTCAAAAAGCACAATACGACTTAATCTATTGATACAAAACATACAGAAGAATATTGCATTAAAAACCACGATTTGTGAACCGTCAATGACTAGAAACACAGCTACAGTATATTAAAAGAAACTGCGCTGCCTATTGTTAGAAAATATTTCAAACAAACAAAAATCAATACTTTTACGTCATGATACCCAAAGACATCTGCTCGAATTTGACCTACCTTCTTCTTCAGTGATTTGCTGATGAGTACTGGGCCTCAGTTTTTTCAAAACACTGTTCGCTTTCTTTGAAATTCTAGCACTTGCCATTTGTATAAATTGCTGATCAATTTTAAGTTTTTAATTCAACTTGAGAGCTTGCTATTTCAATAAAGAAATCAATCAAATCGTCTAAAAATGTGATTTTGTAAAGCTTGATTTATTAGATTTTGCTTGAAAGACGCTAAAAGACTAAAAGAAATGTTTTCATGTCAAAGATTTTATCTTATTTTTGCTCCCGGCATAATTTCTCAGCAAATTCTTTTCATAATTTTGATTACGGTTTAGTAAGCAACATTCAGGCATCGGTGACAAATAGATTGCTGAGATATAACACTGTGTACTATAAAAGCCGCTGCAGTCGATGCACGAACATTTTGAATTTTTTTCCGTAGTTGAATATTGCATTTTGAAAGACAATACTGTTACTTTAGTTTCAAGTTTTGCTATCAGTGTTGCCAAAAATATATTAGACAGTTTTTCTAGTTACTTCTATGTTTGCTAGATAGTAATGCCAGAGACCAATATTAACCTTGGGTTGATTTATACAGGTATCTATTAACCTTATTGTAGGTTAATATAGGTCTGTGCAGAATTAATGCCTAGCTTTCCTAAAAATAAATTTCGACCAGCATAACACAAAATAGAATTGTTACAAAGTTGCTATAATTTAAAAACAGCATTGCAATATTAACACCTGCACAAATCAATAGCTTCGAGATCGAGTTTTTTGAAAACAGCAATTTTGTAGAAAAAGTTTAAGCTTTTCCAGAATTTTGTAGAAAAAGTACAAAAATTTAAGCTTTTCCAGATTTTTGTGTTATTATCTAATTTGCGCGAACACTAAAACAAGGTGCATCCGCGACAAATTTTGAAAATAGCCCTCTCCTTTAAGGCCTGGCCTAAGATCGTGAGGGTACGAACGTAATCTTAGTTTATTTTAACCAACTGGCAGTTTCTACGCTGGACAGGTGTCCCGCCGGGTGTACCTAATTTCTATTTAAAATAAAGAAAAAATATGCTCGTACCATTACGATTATACGCGGAGTAGTAGACTGGCCTAAAGAGTCACAACGAGTTTTCAAAATTAAGTTAATTGGTACAATGCAACTAAGGCTTTTTAATCTACAAAGCACGATATAGCCTCCTAGAATTTGCAAGTAAAGTTGACTGCTGCCTCATATCTGCGCAAACGATCGCAAAACACTTTGTGCCAAGAGTTAACTGGGCTTCATACTATATAAGTTGCACCAGGATAGCTTTAAAATAAGTTTTCTATCTCATTCCATTTCACACTATTTTCTGCTGATAATAAGCTACATTTGAACTTGCTTTTGACGCGAGATAACGATTTACTGTTTCTTAACGCGCACAATAACCGATTTGTGAAAGGTAACAAAGCACTGTGGCCACACAGGTAAGTTAATCAAATCTCTTTTTATGTGGTGTTGCGTGCGCTTGTTTACTTTTAGTAGGCTAATGTAGACTGAGGTTTTTTTCTGTTTGGACTAGTTTCACCTTTTTCTGAAATATAAACGAGTTCTTTATTGACAGTATTTACTGATCTTTTTACTTATTTCAATAATTTAAAACCATGTATAAAGTGACAGGACATGTTCAATACGATGTCTATTCACAAAGCTTGAATAGCTTCATTCATAACTTGTCTTGGTCAAAATGGAGTGAGCTTGCAGAATGTTCTTTGATGTTTGGTTATTCTTTCATATTTTTGCTTTTATAAACAATACAGTAAATTGATGCTACGTGAGAGTACCAAACACGCAACCAGCAGAGAAGGGGCTGGCTGTGAGATCTGAAACCCCTTTGCCAAGTCATTTAGAACGTTTAGCCTAATTGGCACGTTTTTAACCTTCGTTCAACTTGACTATACGAATATGATAGTTACCTAGAGACTGAAGACGCTAGATTTTTATCATAGCTGTATGGTTCTAGGAAAGGGTTTTAAAATCGCGTAAAACTTTTAAAAATGCTAAAAAGATTATTTTTCTTTTAAAAAAAGAAAAAAAAACAAAGATTCTTTAGCCGAGATATACCACCTATGATTTACCGAAGATACCTCAGCTTGCTATCATTCAACACATGCAATTTGTTGACTTTTTGATTCCATTATTTGCACGTAAGCATGTGAGCTATTGGTTAAACCTCTAGGTGGGCAAGTTAATGCAAAACGTTAGTTTCGTTAACCACAAGTCCGTTAACAAACTTCACACCTTCGTTAACGTTAATCCGTTATTTTCAGCTTTAATTAACGGAAGTTAATAAAGTCCGTTAATTCGTTAATTTTTTGCGTTAATTTACGTTTCTTTTTATTCACTCCCTTCTAGAACACGTATTGACTCTGTTGAGCTGATTGTAAGGAAATACTTATTGCTGCTGTGGTTGTCTTTTAATGTTTTGGAAGTTACATTTTACGGTCTAATCTAATTTCAAGATAAAAATAAGTTCAAATGCACTAACGAAGCTGCGATCGGAAAATCTTTGGAAATTGTGAATAGCGATAATTAATAGACCTATGAGGCTGCAGCTTTTTATTTGCTTCTAAAAAGCTTCTAAAGAGCTCCTTTCTTCGCTTTCTTCTACAAAACTCGTGCTAATGCGCAACAAGTGTTACCCGTGCAAACTGGTTTGTATCGGTACGATGAATGAATGGTGCAAGATATTAACGACAAAAACCTTAACGGAAGTTAACAGAACTTAACGGAAGTTAATTTAGTCCGTTCACATGAAAAAACTTTTTACGGATTAACGAGTTAATGAAAAAGTTAGCTTCGTTATCAACGAATTAACGATTAACAGACTTGTGCCCACTGCCCACCTGTGGTTAAACCTTTAGCAAGATCCATGTCGGCAGCGTGGCCGAAAAATTAAAGTCGTTGTTTTCACAATGACCCGGATGCTCCTTATCGCATGATCTAGCCTAACCTGCATCCTGGTTCCGCTGTTGTGTCCTTAGATAAGATGCTTTGCGATGATTATCTCAGCAAAGTCAGTGGACAAGAATTCCAAGAAGTCCACATGGCCTTTGGATCACAAGAAATTTCTAAGCAGGAGAGAATTTCTCCAAATACGAAATAATTACCGCAATGAAAAGCGTGAGGATCATCCAACAGTTAGCGACTGAAGCTGTCCTGTGACAGACGACAACTATGCAACTACAACAACTACTCAATCTGAGCACAACAAAAATCTAAATTAACGAAAAACAATTGAAGATTTGCTTTTAGAGTAAAAAATGAGCTGGGGCCAAGTTTATCAAATACTGTCTTATGCAATCAGCTCTTTACCTCGAATTCCGTTCCAGTGCCCTTGGCGCTGTCGCATCCGCTTTAGAAAATGATACTCATTTTCCTCGTTGGTGAGTATATCATCTTCTTCATCAGAGTAAGTTGGGGAGTCTGGCGGAGTGTCGGCTGATTTTTTAGCGTCCTCGTGTAGGGCAGCAAACTTGTTTAGAAACTCCTCCCATCCGATCAAGTACGGATTCTTCGGATGATGATGCCCATCCTCATTCTTCTGGTAATCCGAAATTAGCCCTCCATCTTCATGACAGTGGCAGTTACAGCAACAATCTCTCAAAGATACTAATGATGACATCACAAATTGTACTTTTCAAGTAATTTTTGCTAATGCAGTAATTCCACACCAAATTCTAATTTTGCTAAAATGAGAGCCAACAATAGACTAAAACACATTTTTAAGTTTTAAAATTGGTTATCATAAACAATATTAACCTTATCTATATCTTGCACGGTTTTGTGTTTGAATTTCAAATTATTGATATTAAACAATGGCATACTGACAAATAGAAATTAGCTCCTGTGCAGATGTATACTTTTAAACATGCATTTCTGTCTTTGTTTGTATTGTTGTAGTAAATACTTCTGCATTAAGGTTTATGTTATGCCTCAGGCAAGATTCGGCAAATATTGCCTAACTTTGGAGATCCTATATACATCGAAAATCCCGAGATAGCCAAAAGATATGTTGAATTTTGGATCTAACTGATGTTGTTTCAGATGACACGAGACAACATTTTGTTGACAAAGATACTATTTGTCAAAACGAAAAATATAATATATCATTGCTCAAATTCAAACATTAAAATAAGAAAAAGTATCAAATTAAAACTATAACTGCGTCAAACTTTGTTGATTAAGTTTAAATTATCAGCATTTAAAAGTATGGTCAATATAGAATCTGTTGTACAAAACGAAAAAAAAAAACAAGAATCTGCCATTGCAACAGCTACAAAGAGCAAGCGTGCAAATCGCTACCATGCCTGTGCATAACAAATCTGATACACTTATTGTAAAATCTGGCCTAGTCTCACTGACTCCTCAGTAGAACTATACTTGTTTACGTGGTTATTGTAGCGTACAAAGTGTGTAAATTTAGTTGCTACAATAGGCAATATAATTATGACAGAATAGCAAACAACAATGCCTTTGCAAATAAAGAAACTTCTTAGCATTTACGTAGGTACATAAGAACAATCATTCTGCAAAACACAAATCCATCTGCACAAGCATTGCAAAAAGGAGTCTACCAGTCTATGACATGTAGTTTACCAACCACAAATTTATAAACTTAAATTGGTCCTATTGTCGGAACTTTTTATGCCACAAACAAACTTAGCAGGGGTAAAGCAATCATAACGACGTAAAGAAAAACAATTGCTCGCCTTATGGAAGTTGACAGAGTATCAAGATGTTGTAAAATATGGCTAATATTCTCCCTCTACAAAGAGGAAAAAAAAAGAAACTTATTTCTTCTTTGAACTTTGAAAGATATAACAGAATGATGAACTATGCTAACGGTTACTGAAACCGTAAAAATGGACAACTCCCAGCATAACATACTGTTGCAGCAAAGCATTCAATGAAATTAATGCATGGCAAAGATGATTGCAAAAGTTATCTCTGGCAAACTACTCAGTGCATAGTGGATTAAGACGTACGCTAAGCTGTTTAAGGTTTTATGAAACAATTAAAGTTAATGCCGAAACAAAAATCTAATCCAACAGAGAAAAATATAACCTTGGCAGCATTTGCTTAGAAATATTCAGCGTTTACAACATTGTTCTTTAAAACATAAGCACAGTTAAAAGCTGACAAAATTGTCAATATTTGTAAGGAAAAGTCTCATCACGTGTATCAAATCTAACCTTAACCAACCGAAATTGAAGCAAATGCACGGTGCTTTAACAAAAGTATTTGCTAATTTTGATGAGTAAACACTTCTTCAAAAACAGAAACTTAAACAATTCAAGCACAAATCACTTGCGAGACACTAAAAAGAAGAGTTAGTTGCGCATCCATCCGACAAAAGAACTAAATAAATTATGTTAAAATTTACTTTAAAATATCCATATTCATGTATCAACACCAAATCGTTCTTCCGGATCAGTGTTATTTTCAAATAAACATGCATTTAAACTCACACCAGATTACCACACTTTTTGAAACATTAAAAATTGAACTCTTCTATTACCCAACTGGTTATTTCACCCGTAAATGAGATCATTAAGGGTAAATGCTCTAGTCCTTACGATTATCTAAAGAGGATCGTGGAATAAACCCAATTTAAATGGAAATTGTCTTTTGTCCTATTCTAATTTCTATGGAAGTGTTGTATTACAAGCATTCGCTACTGCCTTATTTATCTAATTAAATTCGTTTCTATTTGACTAAGACTGATCGAGGCAGAAATCGATTTTTTTTATATTACAGTATTTTATTTCGACACCTCAATCGATTTTTTTTATATTACAGTATTTTATTATTACAGTATTTCTTGTAATACAGTTTTGGCTGCTTATATGGACATTAAATAATCTTATTTTTGGCGTGGTCTTCGTAGGATTAAAAACGATTAGCTGCAGCTGTAATTCAAAATTGGCGAAGAAAATAATTAAACCAAGTCAGATACCTAATGGAATTGTTTCATCTTACTGCTGCTTTCTAAGGGCGCTCGGCAGCATCTGAGTAGTATTGAGGTCTTAATACTGCATAATGCATATAAGGCTAAATCGCACTTTAAATGTACTGCACCTGGAAATTAGCTGGTTTGGTTATATATGGATTAAGATCCACTATTAGCTGAAGACTCCAAATCTGAGATAGTTGTCTAAATAGATCGCCTTAATGCAACAATCGTAAATCACTACGTTACGTGTGTACTTTTACAAGAAGTACAGGAATTTTAAAGCTACTCCGTCATCGCTGCAGATTTTACGACTTTGGATTTGATTACATTTTGCTCATTCGATTACTTTAATACGCAGTGTACTATTCTTCAACAGTACATTGGCTTATACTATCAGCTCCTCACAACATGCACTTGAGTAACTTTGGGTCAATAGACCCACTCGTCGCTATGCTGAAACTGCTTCGGTTCTTTACTCCTTATAGTTAACAACAACAATGCTGATCGCAGATATTTTGGGATTGAAAAATGTTTAGGAACGATTAAAAACAAAGGCGTCTAATTCATCGTGTCTGTACGGCATTTGTTTTCTATGCTAGGGCTTCGAGATATGCTGAAAATTCTAACTCCACATTGCTTCGCCTCTTGCATTTACACGTATTAATTTAATTTTACCACAACGATATACTGTATCATTCTCTTTTATTCCTTTATCCTGACACTCACACCAGAAATTTTCAACTAAACTCGAAAGTTTTGGATAATCATAGCAAGATTGAAACAATTCAAGTACTATTTTGTACTATTTTGTACCTTACCTTAGTAGGCTTGGAGCGCAATGCTTTGGGACAACAACGTTCTGTATAATCTATAGTACTGACAGCATAGTTGATCTGGTTCTACAGACTGTTGCCAATGAACTTAATTAAGAGGCAGTTGTTTTTGAGGTTTTAGTTCATAAATATTTTACAGCGTCTAAATTTACAGCTCAAAGTAATGGTAATGAATTTTCTTCTGCGTACCGTACAATGAAGATAAGCACATTAATATCGCATTTTAAAGCGACTGTTTAAAGTAAAACTTTGTGATGACAAAAAAGTAAAATGCTTAAAATTTTTTAAATCTTGGTTCTTCTTGTCTCGATGAAACATTAAAGCAACATTTTATTGAGCAATGCATTACAAAAACTTTTTCCTCAAACTTGAAAGAAAACTTGTTTCATGAGAAGCTTTTGATATTTCTTTTGAAAATAAGTCGTCAGTCGACTTTGCTTTTTCTGGTAAAGTCTGTCATGTTTTTGTTTGTTTTTGCTACACGCAAAAAAACTATAAAAAAATTTAATAAACCTGTAAGATACTTTTTTATAGATAACAAAGGAATACTGCCTAATACTAATACAGAAACAAAAAAAATCATATGCTATATAAAGCATTTCAATGTATCGTATGTTGTTGGATAATGAAAACTGACTTTACTTTATGTGACTTGGAATGGGTGCCTATCTTGGTGAGCCAAAGATTAGACCATGGAATGCTTCTCCCCTCAAATGATGGCCCCGATTACGTAGGTACGTGCTGAGTGAAAGATAAGAGGAGTATCAATGATTAAGATAACGCATGTGACAATAATGCAATTTCATGAATTTCAGTCTGAGGGTTGTTGTCACGGATTAGACGGACATACATAAGCATGAATTAAATTTGCTCTCGCAAGTGATAACAAAAAGTTAGTGTTTGCTGGCCAGAGCTGAAGGATTATTTACAACCTGACACCGAAATTTTTACATTTTAAGTTATACAAAAGTGTAAAAGCCCAAGCGATATTATACACTCATACACAAAATGCACTGCGCGTCAATGAATGATCAGATCACGTAATGGTATTAGTCAGTATCTATGAAGAACGTAGCATTTCTTTTTGTCTTTAGTTGTGTTGGATCTATCCAATCTTTTGAGATGAAACAATTTTATAGTCGGCTTGGCTTCAAACCTTGCCAAAAACGACGAGTTTCCAATTGGCTATTACAATTCTTTTCCGCGGAAAAGACATCATAAGCGAGCAATTCAGTTATCGAACCGCGATCTCTCGGTTACAAGCAAACGTAACGCTCTCAGCAGCCATGGGCTAAGTTACGACGCCGCGTCTTATGTATAGGATATTAACAACATAATCCTCATCCACGTTAAATATTTGCTTATAAAATAAATCGGCTTTGAAGTTGCTTGTATATCAACACAAGACCATGCTATAAATCACTTATCAGATACAATACAAATTCATTTTATCAAACCACTTCAAGACTTGCGACACTTTGATCAATTTTATCCATCTTGGTTAAACCTTTACTTTGAACTTAAAGGCGTCGGCAAGGGGAGGCAGGGGGGCCATGACCTCCACGCGGATTTTCACACACTCGCTCTTAAACCTCCCAAATTAAAAAAATTCTTCTATTTTTGGTCGGTAATTCTGGCTCTATTCTAGCTGCCCCCACTTTCTGAAAAATTTTCTGCCGACGCCCTTGTTACACTTGATTAAAATTCATTGCAAATGCCCGAAACTCCAAAATAAGAACAAGAATGCCTCATATAGCGTGTATACTTGAGTAGTGTAACGTAAATAAAACTACTGTATTGTCTTAAGATTGAGATATCCTTTAACTCCGCCTTGTTTGGTGCGAGGTAATTTATTGGGAGTGACTTTTTCGCCGGGAAATTTTAATTTAAAGGGAGTAAAATAAATTTGAAGAATATTCATCCGCACATTTTTTATTTGCTCTCTCAACGATCAACATTAGGGTTTGGGTTAGATTTGTGTCAGAGTTAATAAAAAAGTAGATAGAAATTTCCGGTGAAATAAAGCTTTTCTAATTTATTTTCTCGATACAAACTTTTATCGACTTTTTTAACTTTCTTAATAAAAAAGAACGCTTTCAAAGAAAAAAAAACTTTGATTTTCGAATTACTATATATTTTAGAAAAAAAAAAAGTTACAAGAAAAAATAATTATTAAATGACAATTTTTGTGCAGAGCTGCTCCTTTGGAAGAAATATTGCAGCGGAAACGAGCCGTTGGCAACACTGTGTCCGACTTAACTGACCCGAGATTTGAGCATCAGACCTACCGCACCAGAGACGAAAGGGTTACCGCTCAACTAACCGGCAAAAAATACTAAACTTTTTTATTTGCAAAGGACTGCATAAAACTATAAACTAGACCAAAGGTTCTCAACCTTTTAGGGTTAGTGGCCCCCTTCTGGAGACTCTCAACACCAGTGGTGCCCAGCTCAGCAATAAACTTGTTCGTAAATAAAATCGATTAAAGACCAAAAAAACGAAAAAGAAAAAAGGTCTTCACCGCAGTTTGATACTGTATTCGGCCGGAATTAGGAATTTAATGTACTAACAGCCACTCTTTCGTCTAATTGTCCAGACAGTTACTCTTGGTTGTGGCCCCCTGGTTAATGTCCTGTGACTCCCGGTTGAGAACCCCTGAACTAGACACTGTTTTTTTTTTCTTACCTTGCTCTGGAGTAATAAACGTTTCCATTTTCAATTCTTCGCGAAGTTCAAGTTGCCAATATAAAGCAGCGGCAAACGAAATTGCAGTTTTTGATATTTTAATATTGAACAACTATAAAAATCACAGTAAAGGGTTAAAAGCACATCAGTCTGTTTCGTCCAAAGGACTCATCAGATGCTACTGCGATCACACAAGAACCTGATGAGTCCTTGGAACAAAACAGACTGTTGTGCTTTTAACTTTTTACTGTGATTTGTATAGTTGTATTTTGCTCTGATTTTGCTAAAGTGTATCATCAAGCATTGTTTCAGAAGATTGACTACCAACAATTTTCTATTTTAATATTGAAATAATAAGCTGAAAAATGCAAAAGAATGAATTACGCGTAGAGGTCACATCAGGATTACAATAAATACAAACCAACTTTTATGGAGCTCTGAAATCTTTTCTGTAATTGATGATCATGAAACTACAGAATTTCGCCTGCAGTAGAGCAAAAATTGTTTAGTTAAGCAGTATGGTTACTGTAGAGCTATTATTTGTACCAAGCTAGGCAAATGATAGATTTAGAGACAATTCAAAAACTAAAGAAGTGCTTTTTGCTGCGTCATACGAATCAAACTTATCTCTTAATCCATAATCTCTCCGAAACTCGTACAAAAAGAGTAAGATTTAAGCTAAAGTAACTGATAATTAACTACTAATTCAATTAATTACTGATTTGGTATATCCGTACATTATTTTGTCAACTTTAATTGGCAATAACATTGAATGATGTAGTCTAATGAGTTAATATAATTTGTAGTCTAATGAGTTAATATGATTTTTTTACCTATTTTTTGTTCTCATTTCCTGGCTAAACGGCTTTTATAATTACAGTGATAACTAATCTCATAATTACACAGCTAAATTATGCGCTTAAGCAGGTACTACATTATTTCAAAATCTGCGTTGCAAATTTACAAGACGGTTGTTCTTTCAAATACTTTTGCCTCTGCAATGAAATTCAGTTTTCCAGATGAAACTGGCAAACTTGTCTTTCTTTGACGCACTCACGAATACAAATGCATGATAATTTGTTTTCTATCGCGTTTATTTAAGTTTTCAATGTTGCATTCCGAGAACTTCTGAAAGTTTACGTTACATTTTGCATTAGCTGAGGTATTTTGCAGCATTGTTTTGACAAATTGTCCAAACAATTTTTTGGATACTGTGAGTCGATAAAACTTTGATTGATTATCGTCTTAAACTAATCTTTAATTCTTAAAAATTTTGAAATTATGATAAAATTTATGGTAAAGATAAAGCTTGGCGACCTTAAAACACTTCCAGAACTTTAACCAGCCATTTTACGTTCGAATTTGCCGTCGTTAGGTAATTAATTAGACTACTAAAATAGTGCATTGCATTGTGATTTTGTATGGAGCAAAGACAAAATATGCACAACAAATTCAATAAAATTTTCTTGAGGTTGGCGCTGGTTTGGAGATGGCAGAAATGGGAGAATCATGAAGTACTGGACTAGACTTGTGGGTGGCGGCTCCCCAATTTTTCATCCCTCAACTTTGGGAAACCAGTTTAAATACTCGACTGTCTTAAAAAGATTGGTTCTATCTTAATCGGTAGTTCAGTTGATAAAAGACTTGAAATAGACGGCGGCTGCAGATTTAAAGTTTAAACCTCCACCTTTTTCGCGAAAATTCTTTCGCGTATTAATTTTTCTTAAGGTCCACAACTAGCCAAAACCCTCATTGACGGTTTCGGAAACATTTAAAAGAGCGCGGGGATACTAATATGCGATTGACTGTAAAATTGCACAAAGTTCCAAAACTTCACTGTAGGCCTACAAGTTAGTGACAAGTGATAACTCATCCTTCTGCAGTATTCAATAAGATTTTGTCTTTTTGACAGTACTTTCGAAAGATGAAACAAGATTTTGAGAAAATACGAGTATTGTGAATAATTTCTTTAGAGTGGTTGTGAAGTGGTTTATTACGAACCGATATCGTCATCGAAATGACCTCCAGTTCTACTACGTAAGAGTCAGAGGTGGAGTACTCGAGGACACAATTTGAAGTCCTTGGCTTTGGCCTCGAAGCCTGCAAGTCCTCAAAAATGCCCTGTCCTCGGCTCGAGGACAGCACCATTTTTTGATTTGTTGAAAACGGGCTAAGGTCGTGACCAATTTTGCATTGTCTTGAAGAACGCCAGAGAGCTTGCGAAAAACTTTTTGAAGACATTTTTTTTTCCAGGAAAACGCTTTAATTTTCCGGAAAATTTACGATTTTTTGGAGCGAAGATCTTTGTTTTTGTATGGAGATCACTTCCACGTCGTGTCCTTGGCCTTAGCCTCGAGCATTTCTGTCTTAGGCCTCGAGAGGGTCTGTCCTCGGAAGGGCTGTCCTTGGCCTTTGACTAGAGCCTTGTGTCCTTGACTCAACCTCTGGTAAGAGAGTAACATTCGTTTGCAAAAACTTAATAGTGATGTCGCAATCGGCAGCCTTCATCGTTGCGACACGCCACGCCTACAAAGTTTTCACTCAGCAATAGGCATTTGACTGCAAACTGCAATGAATCGCGCAATTAAAGCTTTGGAGCTGCAAAACGTTCGTTTCGTTGGTTTTCCAGCCTTACGAGCTTCAAGAGGTATTATAAAGTAAGACAAAGTGACATCCAGTGGCGCCGGAACGACAAACTAAATAATCACAAAAAAAGCGAAACAAAACAGAACACAAAAAAGCAAAACTTTTATTAGACAATATTTATTGTCATTTCGCTTCGACAATTATTTTTGAAATCGTGGCTAAACATCGCTCAACGTTAAACGCATTGGATGCTCTGCATCAGGCGCGTAGCCAGAAATCCGCAATTGGGGAGGGGGGGAACGTTTCGAGAGTCTAGGGGCGGAGTCCGCAGCGCTAGAAAATTGTTTGCAAAAATAACTTAAAAGAGCATTCAACCAGAATTTTGAAAAATCGAGAAAAAATCTTTAAAAATATGTTTACCAACATGGCCCCATTGCGATTCTTCCACTCATCAGGTTAAAAATTTCATATTTTCCTCTTAGAATCCAAATTTCTGCCATCTTGTTTCAAGGAGATTGCGCAGTATACCAGTTTGTAAACTTCCATTTCGAGTTTAGCTTAAGTACCGGGCTTCTTGGAACTAAATGACTGCTGAAGATATTGCAAATATTTTGGTGGAATAGCTGCTGTTTGAATTCAGAGAGATTAAATGTTTTCCTAGTGTGGTTTGTCCGCCAAGTGCTAGCTAAAGTATTCCGAATCAAGATAAATTTTTAGTTCTTAAGGCGTAGTAGTCTAAAGCCTTTTGGGACTATTGCTTACTCTAGATAGCCAATCCAAAAAAAGATTGCATGTTGAAGGCTAAAACATCGTAGCTGACCAGATTTTAGACTAAAATTCCAGTTTTTAGTGAGCCAGTAAGTTTTATGCAACTATAGCACACTTGGTTTAGGTCTTAAGGTCAGAAGTCCAGTTAGTTTTTCACGTATTTTTGCAATTGCGAAATTCAATGAGAAGCATTTTAGTTAGCATTTTTTGTATCGGTTTGCTACGGTTATCAGCAGGTACCTGCAAAGCCACTGCTTCTGAAGCTGCTAATGTTGTCACTAATCAGTCATTTGGAAGGATTTTGACCCACGTCCTTTCAGTTTGGTAATTTCAGAAAGCGTTTCTCCTTAGTCTAAGGGGAAAAAGAATTGCGAATACCTTACGATTACTTGGGCTAAGAAAATCAAAATTGGCGCAAAAACAAAAATTCTAAAAAATTGCCGAAGTTGTTTCACCATGGTTTTGCAGTAACTTTTTTTTAAATAAAAACGTCGTGGATGCCCTTTAAATTTTTGGCTTATTTTGATAAAAATTAATGCTTTTAAAACGTGGCATTGGAATTGGCAGTCCAAACACGACTAAACTGCTTGCATAAATGGCCTATGTGGGAGATGGCTAATGGCAAAATTTCAGTTTTCTTATTTACAAGCTGGTAAGTCATAAAATCTTATAGTTTAATGAAACTCAGACGGAGTAATCGATTTCGTCTATATTTTATAGAGAAAAAGATAAATGGGTGAGAAAGGGGCTAATTTTAAGAAATTTGAGAGAAGTGGTTGGTAATTAACAACCACTGAATACTGAATAACCCACCCACCCTTCATCCGTATTTTCAAGTTTATAAAATACTTTTAATGAAACCTATATTCAACTATTTTAAACAAGCGATCAAATTCAATCGTTTATTTTCGGCCATTTTTAAAGTTTTTGCTGATGTTTGAGTTTTGTTTTTGACAAATTAGCCCCCCTAAATGTATGTTTTAAAAGATGCTTTGAATAACTTTTTTGTCCATTCCAGTGCAAAAACTGTCTCAGAAGTGCGAAAAACGTGGTAATTTTCTTAATTTGCATTTTGGTCGTAGCCCCCTCCTCCCCCGGCTCCCTAGCTACGCTACCTCACCGCATCCAGACGGTTTCTATATTTGTGTTTTATAAATGCCTAAGCAGAAAATCCCATCTTACAAAAATATAAACTTGGAAAAGGGATTATAGTTTTTTAGGCTCTCCATACAATACTGGACATTCGTTTGCCTAACTATGAATAAAAGATAATCAATTTGTTCTGGGGGCCCTGCTTGTGTCAGCGACCCATTCATAATGCCTTGGCGACCCAGATTTGAGTCGCGACCCATGGTTTGAGAAACGCTGGATTAGACTGTAAAATGTAACCTCTGAAACACAGAAGGACCACCATAGCAATGAATTTTTTCGTGCAATCAGCTCAAGATAGTAATTAGATGTTCTAGAAAAGAGTGAATAAAAATGTAAATTACACTCAAAATGTTAACTAATCAACCGACTCCATTAAGTTCCGTTGATTAAGCTGAAAATAACGAATTAACTTTAACGGAGGTATGATGTATGTCAACAGACTAGTGGTTAACGAAGCTAACGTTTTGCATCAACTTGCCCACCTATGCATATTGCTTGATTGATAATTCGTTTGTTGTTATTTTTTAGTGTTTATACAACGGACTCAGTAATCTGGCTATGTTGAAGTGTTTAATTGTTTGACAGCATTTCAGAGCAAAGCTGGTGGTAATGGCTGTACGTACAGTATTGAAAGTGCCTTTTAAAAAAGCTGCCCCCTCTTGCCTTTACGACGTTCCGGCACCCCTGATAACATCACAATAGGAGTGATAAACGAGCTAAAAAAAAAGTCAATACAGTAATTCAAAAGCTGATCAAAATCATGAGCGAAGGGATGCAGAATATGTTTCAATGCTCTGACCTCTCTTTGCTTAATACCTCGTCTTTTCAAAACCGAAAAAACTATTATTTACATTCACTAACTTTTGCATTATTTCTTTGTAATTTTCGTATGCTCCGTTTGATGGCAGTTAGCAGCGGGTTATGAACCGGAAAGGACCATTTTGTTTGCGCTCGTTTACAGAAGTACAAATTTTTGGTCGATGCAAATTTGGGCAAATAAATAAAAAAATTATGCATATTTTTTATTCCTTAGTACAGGATTTTAAAAACTGTCTGCCGTGCGGCATTAAGGGCAACGAGAGGAAAACAGGTATTCCTCGAAAATATTCTGATTTAAAAAGTACGAATTGCTTGCCAGCACGACAGCAAACCTGCAATAATCTATTCTAAACATACAGCAGGATGTAGATTTGATTTTGGCTATACGAAAAAAGAACACGATACGTTCGATATGTTTTTTTTGGAGGGTATAAGCTAATAGCTTTTATTAAACGAGTGTTTTTTGTGAGATCAACAAAAGTTTTTTATTTACTGTAATTGAATGATGTTTGGGCAGCATATGCTTTGTGCAAAATATAATACGCTAAAAAATTATGTAATTTTAATCCGCTAGAACTTCAAATGTATTCACGAATTACTGTTTCTTTTCGGCAACGACATTCGATCAAAAAGTTTATTTTCAACTCTTTAGGCTAGCCACATAATAAAATCGCAATATTGTTATTTTAACGTTTTCATTCGCCAACAAAACAAGTTTTGTACGCAATCTAACTAGATACACAAAAAGATTTGCTTCGTTGAAGTAATACAAGGCTTTGTCTAGTTGTCATAAATCTTTTTTGTTGGTTTTAGGGTACATTAATATTAACTTAGCATGAAAAATATTTTGTGTATATTATACGGCCTTGACCTCGGATCTCTTTAAATTGCCATCAGTTGAAAGCTAAGCTAGCAAACAAAATCAATTTTAGCCAATTAAATCTAATTTGTTTGCAAATAATTTGGTGCTTGGTAGTCACAGCACCCTTTTTTTAAAGAACTGAAATTATTTAAAACAAAGATGAAGTCCAGCCGATTAGCCGAGAGTGATCGAAACCCTATGCGGACTGCTGCCACCTATGAAGACTCAATTAAAGCAATGTACCCGACAGCCGATTTTCAAAATCAAGGCGTGAATGTTCTGCAAAATATCCCAGCAGTGAAAGATGTGATGAGGCAAAAAGACGAAAACAAACGTGTAAGTTGTGCATGGGTTGTAATTATAGCCTTGTAAAAAAAAAAAACTAGGGGAATTTTACACTCTCTCGAATTCATTGGAGAAAGCAGTGTCAAAGTACCGTTTCTACTATATCATAAAACTGAACGTTGCTGCGTTATGAAAGATTACCTCACCAAACACAAGACTTACCTTACGGTGTATATAATATGGAAAATTTTTACAATTTTGTCTATGACAGTGTATACAAAAATGATAAAAATGCCATGTTTTACGGTGGATATGACTATCATCATTTTTGGGTATGATAGTTCATAAAGTGACATTAGCGAAGACCAGTGAAGAAACCTGGGGGGGAGGAAGGTGGGATGGAAAGGAGCTTTAGCATCCCCTTGATAAGTTACTTAAAAAATTTAACTCTTTCAGGTGCGGCAAAACTCGGGAAAAAAAAGCTCAAAATGAACAAAAATTTAAATCAAAAATTAAAAAAAAAGCATGAATAAAGTGATCTATAAACCTACAAAAAGCATTTATATTAAAAAATTTGTTTTTTTGCACTAATTTTATAGAAACGATGACATCAAAAAATTGTACAAAATATGTCCCACCATGCAGAATCGACAAAATTTGTCATACAAACAATCAGTATGAGAAACAATATTAGATGGACCATCGGGTGAAAGAAACGGATACGACTGATTAAAAAGGCCGGATTTGCTCCAAATCACCAGTAGCAAAGCCGGGGGGGGGGGGATGGAGCCCCCCATTGGCCTGAAAAGTATGCGAAATACCATGTTTTTAGTGCTTTTAAGGCCGATTTTTGCTCCAAAAATGAAAACAGCCTCCCCAATGGGATTGGGGAGCAGAAGTTGAGAAGGATTTTTGACCAGAAAAGTGGAGTTTTTTTTTCTGGATCTCACCCAAAGTTGGTCAGGAAAACTGACTGAATTACGGTGAAGACCTTTTTTTGGAGATCACCTTATTTTGACAGAAAAACCGCCTCAATCTGATTCAAGACTGATGAAAATTTGGGCCAAGTTCGTTTACTGTTGTTTCCAGTTTCCAAAAAAGCCCCCCCCCCCCCCTTTGCGAATTCCTGCCATGCGCCTGCAAATCACATTGTCATTGCTTCACCGCTTTTGATTTGAAGCAGCAAAATTGGCGACAAGTAACCTCATCATTTGCCGAATATGGATCAGAAGATGAAGTTTAATGAAATTGAGAAGTTAGCAATACCCTTGAGCCTTCTACGTCACTTGGGTAATATAATGCATCTGATTTCGAATCCAAAATTGAAGTATTAGACTTCGATGCTTCACTCTCATTATTGACTAAACTTTTTCGATTGTCTTCTCCAACAACTAAATTTCGTAATCTAAGCGAAAGTTCCATTTTTATTGATCTTATTATATTCTGAGCAAAATAATGACCAGTTTAACTTTCATATTCTGCAGATTACAGCAAATAAATTTGCGTAATATAAGGAACGAAGTGATAAAATGAAAGCCAACTAGGTCTTCAACTTCGCTCTTCTAAAATTTTCTTTGTTAACGGCCGCCCCTAAAAACTTGTTTTCATGTAAATATTCTACTATTTGTCATAAATTTTTAATGTTATGTTTAACTTGTCAAAAATAAGCCAAGCCACTTAAGATCTAGCATTTCTGGTAAAATGCAAAATAGAGGCTGTTCAATTATCAAAGACGCTTTTGCCAAATTTAATCCATTCAAATGACGTGATTGTGACGTCATAGCCTATGTTTTGCATGGGATGTAACGCTTTGTTCTCCCCCACCTCGTTTTTGAGGCATCATTGTATATTATTTGGAAAGACCCTTACTCTCTTTGGTTTCGGCCACTGCTTATACATGCCTTACGTGCGCTTGAATTGCTCTAACTGCTCGGAGGGACATTTTTTAACCGCCGACAAATTCACTTCTACTAACCACATTTTAGTATTTTTCCTACTTCAAAGCTAGCGGTGTTATCTGTTATGAATGTAGCTCACTATTGAGAAGAAACAGAAGCAATTTCCTGAATAATTAACAAATTGTCCAACTCCCAAATATTGCTCAATTCTTGAAAGCCAATTTCACTCAAAGTCTAGGTTTAAGTTTGATTTATTAGAAATTCCTAACGTTTTAAAACTTCACAGCAGGTTAAAACAATACGTTAATGTTATTACAACATGCCTAGCGAAACGTGATGTTTCCTGTACGGCTGAGCGTTTAAGCAAAGACTTTTTGTAAATGGGTTGAAAAGTGTCCCGTAAGCACAGTCGCCCAAAAAATTGGTGGGTTAAAATATGTCCCGCGGTACCTGAAACAGTTAACCCAAATATGCATGTTTTTAAACGTGTTTTGAACTTGGCCAGGAAGTAAGAAGGAGGGGGTAATCAATTGAGTTCTGTCGAAGGTTTCCAAATCTCAGCAATTAGTTTTTTCTAATGGTTCCCCAAACGTTCGAAATATCATTAAAATGGTTAAGAAGCTGCGTTAAAATAGCTATTCAAAAAGGCTTGCCCCCAGACTCTCACAGCCTCCGGTGACTGGGTGCTCTTAGTAAGACGCAGACAAAGTTTAGCTTTTGGGTTCAAGCCCCTTTAGCAAGGACCTGGTTTCACGCCTGCCAAAAACATTATACAGTACCCATGGATAGTATCCCTTACCACTCTGTGCCCTGACAGTATCTTGTCTAACAGCGGAATACGGTGCTATTAAGAGTTCTGTGACGTTACAAGCTTAATTAATTATTGTACCTTTACAATTCTGCTGTTTTAGATCTTTGATCTTAGGGCTCAAGTAAGAAGGACACCAATAGAGACTCATAAACCACCAAGAACATCCGGAAGCGTAGCGAGTTACGGGAGCAAAGAAAAAAAGAAAGATGGAAAGGTAACCAATGTTTTGAAAACTTTTTTATCAAAATTAAATTGATCATTATTTCAAAGTGTGATAGAAACTAAAGAGATAGAGCAGTATTTACCTCAGCATTGGGACGACAAAAAAATGCTGTTCTTTCAACTGTAAATGAGGCCTGTGCTCTATCTTGGTTTTAAAAGTGGAATATTGATCACCAAACTCAAACTTTGGTCTAATCGAACTAAGAATCGAAAACAAAGTTACCACTTCAAAAACAGAAGCTCGATATCCAGTCAGCCAATTACTTGCATAATCAGCTACGGCACTGAGAATTGAACTCTTAACCTTGAAAGTCAGAGTCCGGCTACTTGTTTATGCTGATCCGTTTTCAGGTTACAAATAATGTACATTTGCTTTCTAACATGGCGCTTTCTAATAAATAAATCTTGAATTTTATTTAACAAGTCTTGTACCTTTCCATGTCGATAATAAAAAATCCCCCCTTCCAAATTTATGCTTGAATTACTCTATCCAAAAATATTTTTCTGAAAACAAAAAGTTGGCCAACACTAACTTTATTTTCGCAGGGTCGTGATCAACTTGCCAAAACAGTGGACCGATTGAAGTTCGAAAAACTACAGCTGGAGAAGAAAGTCAATGATTTAATGCAGGCTATTCACGTAAGTACACTAAGGTTTTGTCGATCATACCTTTTTATTTACTTGATGAAACTTTTACAAGGTGTTGAAAGGTGAAGATGCCAATCGATCCTTTTAGAAGGATGGGGGCGCGAAGTATATCGTGGAGACCCAACGGTCGGTCCACACCCAAAAAGGTTTGGGTCTTTGATTTGTAGGAATGGGGTTGCGAATTGACAAAATTATATAGCTTTTGTTTCATTCTTGCTTTAAATATTTTCAATAATATTTAGCACGATAACGTGTTTTAATAAAAGTCTTATTGGTTTCTAGATGTGTTGATTGCCGTTGCCGGTGGTCATTTTTATAGACGCAAAATTTTACCAAAAAAGGATATATAAATACAAAAATACAACAGAAATTTTATTCTAAGCCATCTATTATTTTTTGTAATTTGCAGTTCTGCTAGTCTGCTAATCCATGAAATATTTCTAAGCTTCATTACTTTATTCATACCACCTTTTAAACAATTTAACTGCTATAAGCATTAGGAAGCCGTTAAATATTCATATTTTTACGATTTTCAGCTAGCTGAGGTTCTCAGTGAGAGAGCGCTTTTGCGGAGTCACGAGAAGGATCAAGTTATCTTGAGTTTACGAAAGGAGAGCGTGCTGGCAAATGACGTCAAACTAAGCGAGATAAATCGACGTTGTAGGCTCGAAGCTGAATTGGAAGCGACCAGGGTCTATGTTGAACACACACAGCTCAAAAAAGCGGAGAAAATGCGAAACAAAGAAGTTCAGACGGACACATCCATTCCAACTAATCTCAACTTCGACGCGATCAAACCAACCAGCCCGTTCAAAAAGGTCTCTTCTTCCTCAAGTTCAAGCAACATGGGACAGAGCAAATCTTACTCGAGCTTTAAGGCTTTGGAATCCGCTACATCTTTATGGAAAACTAAACAGTTGGAGCAGGAGTTTCAAAAACAAACCAAGATCATGAAGCAACGGTTTATGACGGCAGCAACTAAAAGCACGGATCTGGACCGCGAGTCCAACCAGGAGGAGCTTCTCAAAATCTCCTCTGCTAGAAAGTACCGCCGTTACTCATATCCTGCAGAGGAGTTAATAGCATCCCAGCCATCAATTTCAAACCCAAGTCAAAAAAAATCAATGCTCACAAACAGCAATATGTTGAAAGAAAGTGGAAATATTGCTGAAAAATTAATTCCGTCTCCACCTATGTCACCGCCTAAGCCGGTTCAATACATCAAATCCAGTCCCACTTACTTTCAGCATTCCACAACCGCAGGACAGCATTTCACTTCAGCCGCTGTGCAAAGATATGCGAAATTACAAGCGTAAACTGCGACTTCGAAAATGTACTGTATCACTGTTACTTACTTGGGTTGGTCTACTTTATGCGCCTTTCCTGTATTAAAGAATCGCTGATGTACCTGCTCGATTTTCGCTCAAAAATTGTTATAGATCGTAAAAGAATAGCCTAACCTTACCAAATCTGAACATCCTTCCATTCTCAAGATATCTCGCTTTAAATGAAAGGCTTTTCGCCTAACCAATTCAAAAGTATTCTCAAGTAAAAACGAAATTTGAAAAAGTTACTGCTTGTTCTAAATTCCCGATAAGTGCTGTTGTCAAAATAATGTAAACGGTCAGAAAAAATTGTGAACTAGCAGTTTTACAAGCAAAGCTATGTCAGCTATGTCTTTTAGTCCGGTAGAAATTGCTTTTACCCGGAAAAAATTTTTAATAAGCTGAAATTTGGCACGATGACTCAGGACCATGTTCTGAGCCACCAAAAAAGATCCCCACGTTTTGGAATGGGACTTCCCCCTTTTTTGGCCTTTAAGTCTACCATCAAGTGTCAAAGAGCCTTTACCATCCAATAGCCAATCCAAAAGTTGTAAAAGTGCCAAGTTTTGCATACGAGTTGGTTTTCAAGTTCAGGTTTAAAAAGAATTACCTTGAAGTTGATGACGTCATTGTTGGTGACGTCATTGCCAAAATTTTTGAAAAAATGACGTATCGATGGCTCAAATTGTGAATGAGAGTTAGGTTTTTGGTTCCATACTAAAAATTGCTTAAATCGAAGTGATGACGTCACAAACGTTTTTTGATGACGTCATCTGTCAGAGTTTTAATTGTAAATTTGAAAGAGTGTTTGACCAAACAAAACGTTGCAAAACTTTTTTTATTAGGTTTACACTTGAAAGAATTATATTGTGAATTCAGTCAATTGAAAGTCAAAAACTGTGTTTTCAGTAAAATTCTGGCCTAGTAGCCACATGCACGGCCAGGGGGGTTAGGGGACTAGTTTCTCCCTTGTTGAAAGTGCACAACTTCACAAAAATTATTCAAAAGATAAAATGTCAAAAAACTACGGTAATATAAAAACGCTTAATTCAAGTGTAATTCTACCCTGAGTTGCAAATAAGCAACGTCAAAACTTTTAAAGTGGAAATACGTGTATACTCAGTCTTGATATTTATTGAAAATGTAAGATCATTGCGTAGCCCGTATCGCGCTGTCGTGGAATGATAATGTCTCGTCAGCATACCGCATTGCTTTTGCGGGAGAACGCGAACGAGTTGGAAAGCAGCGCGATTTCGCACCAAAAAACGCAATCCATTTGTTCAAAACTCATCATTTTCCAAAATGGAAGATGTATAATCAGATACCGGCGAGAATTTGGGGCGGCCGAGATCTGAGGCGAATCAGTACACGAATTAAATGTCACTATAGTCGAATCGTATGGTATTTCGACCCTAATAAATTTCGAAAATTTTTATTTGAAAACATTCGGAAAAAACACTAATCGTAGAAGGAAAGCAAACCTCTTCTTAAGAGAATGACTCTAAGTTTACTTTGAACGTTGAAATTAATTTTTTATTATGCTGTATTAGGCCCGTTTTACCGATCACGCGTATTTATGCCTATCAATATACGCATGCCATTTGATTGGATGCGTTTTGCTAGTGTTTTTTTTTGCGTTTACATGGAATAAGATATCAGACGTAATTGATCTAAACCGCTTTATGTAGGTCTACATTTAAACCAACCGCTTAGTGAGAGCCCGTTTATCTGAAAAACGACGGAATCAAAATAATCTTACTCAAAAATATTTGTTATTTACCAAAAGCGAAACTACGATGTCAGCTTGAACCTTTAATTTTATTTTCGGCTCAAGTTGGGGAACGGCGATCGGCTGGTTTGAATTAATCTAACAACTTCAATTCGCGTAATGTCAAATGTTTAATACAGTAAAGAGTATGCTAATTTATTTTTAGGAAATCTTTATCGATTAACTTCTATGCCCGCATGTTACACCGTGTAGCTGTGTTGATTATGAGCAATGTTCTCGGTGTCAATCAGAGTAGCAAGTCCGGCGACGTAGCCCAAATTGTGTTGAAGTCTAAATTGAGCGCGCTGATTGGTTGCGAGCAAAAGTCGCGCAAACGTCGTCCGCCTAATCCCGGTCTACTCTGTGCGTAAAATCGTGAGCGCAAAAGCTCGTCTTTAGTTCATTTTAAACCAAAATTTGGTACGCTCGGCGTATCGCCTTATCAGCGTACAAGCAGCCAGTTGTTTTTAACAAACTTACTATATGCCCGTACGTTCACGATTTTGCGGCCGGGCCTAAAAGTTCGCTCTAGAAGCATTTTATACGCAGTTTTCGGCGCGAACCAAACTTTGATCGCGAGCGTGCCATATAAATAAAAATAAACTTATTGTATTTCGTTATGACCATTTTTTCGCGAACGCCGCTTTCTGATTCGCATTGTTTGATTGAAACAACCGCATATAACGAATTGGTCGGTCGCTGTTGCAATATTCTTGATTAATGCTTACACTCTTTTATTTCCTACCAACGATAATAATAACGGTACAGCAATCAATTAAACGAAACTTTGTATAGGCAAACCACAATACAGCGCATTTTTTTCTGCTTGAAAATAGCAAGCAGTATGTGGTGTCTACTGTCAGTTAACATAAATAATAATAGGGAGCACTTACTTTTTCAAAAACCAATCATTTTTGGGTGTAGGCGGTGATTGTTCATATGTTTTCCGAATTGTGCCTTTCATTTGTTCTTAATTTGTTACAATATACTGTGGTAGACAGATGGGCAGGTGGCAGCTTGACTCGAAGACCAAAAGGTCCCTTCGCTGTCACCTGGCCAAGGCAACTTGGGGAATAAAATGTAACTATAATTATTCGAAAATTGAAATATTATTACGCCAGCTTGCTTGAATAATAACGTCAATCTGAGATTTAAAAACGCCCTTTTTTGTGTCCGCTGTTGAATCATCAAATAAACTAGAATCGTGAAACCACTTTTAATTCTATTCTTTTTCATTTTTTTTAATATTATGCTTTTGCTGCATGAACGACGGCCGGACTTCAACCTGTTATCGCTTAACCTTTGCCTAGTAGTTCGATACAATTTGCTTAACCCTTAACATACCAAGCCTAATTCACCGACGTAACATACCAAGGGGGGTCCTTCGGGGACCCCATTGTTTTTAGTGCCCAAAGTACTCACTGAGTGGTAAAGTTCTCTTAATAAGCTGGGCAATCTTTTTTTTAACCTAGTTTCGATAACATACTCGTTTGGATATGACAAGAGTATTTGAAAAATTAGCGTTTGTTTACTCAGTACGCTTTGATAAAAACCCAGCCAAGTCAATGCACAGTGGTACAGCAGAAACGAATAATTCAATTAATATCTACGATCTTCATTCATTATCAGTGTACTATCATACAAAGCCTCTACGGCACAGTATGGTCAATCAAAATATCAAGTTTTTGCAACTGAAAGTATAACATAGGTTTTCGTACTAATGTTAAGTACTGAAAATTTTTTACCCATTTGATTTGAGTTTGAGCGTTTGATTTATGTACGGTCAATGTACTGAGAACAAATTTTGCAAAATAGTTTCTGAATTCATTGCCACCAAGCCCACCATCATACAATTCAGTCTCTGTCGCCTTCACAGTTTCTCACACACGCCACAGTAGTGATGGTGACTCTGTGCTGTTTGCAAATGAAGCGCTTGCAATTGGAACAAAAAGTGGTAACTTTTCGATCATCTTTTCGAGAGCATCGAAAACATCTTCCTCTTTTGCGTTTCTCATTGGACCTTCTCGTTGAGGATGAAGAACATTCAGGGTTGCTAGCAACGGAAAATCCCATTCTTTCAATAGTTCTACGGACACGAAGCGTGAAGCCAATCGGATTGCATGCTCTGCGCAGGATATTGGGTTTTGTCAATTCTTTGCCCAACTCCATCAGAAAATGATACCTGCGATTAGGTTTTCTACTGCTCCAGTTTACATTTTTTAACATCCAAATGACATACGAGTTCAGGGCTCCAATATCAAGCATGTTCATGAAAAGTCGGAAAGGCCATTTGGAGGTTCGTCTGGCACAAGTGTACTCTCTCACCAATTGTCTGCATTGTCCACTCTTCTTCTGATTCAAGTACATCTCCCTGCGGTATACAATCTTCATCGGATTCACTCAAAACATCTTTTGGGTCACTTAATTGATCCAAGTCTAGTATTTTAGAAATATCTTCACGTGAGCTTATTTGGCGAGCCATTTATACAACAAAGGATTATTTGGTTAATTTTCTAAGTATAAAAGTTAGCTCAAAAATCTGAATTACAAGACTTGTAATTTGTAACAAAGCATACCAAGGGGGTACCATAGTTGCCCCAGGCAATCATTTGTTTCATTTTGCTTACGTTAAATTATTTTTTTCAAAGTTTAACTCCTTTATGATCAACTTGAGGTATTTTTTGACACATACCAGAAAAACAAAAAAATTTGTTCTTATGAGTTATAAGGAAGGCCGGCAAAATGACCTCTGGGGTCCCTAAGTGACCCCCCTTGGTATGTTAAGGGTTAAACAAAAACTTTCCGATTTGCATATGCTTTAATCATAAAAAAATTTGTCCCTCCCTTTTTTTTATTTCTGGCTGCGCCGATGGTAGTAATCAAGCAGATAAAACTTACACCTCCCAATATTGCATTAAAATAAAATAATGTATTCTGCAGTTAGAGCAAGAAAGCCTATGCTTATCGAAAAGCTCCCTCGTGCAGTTAAAGTTAATCGGCAATTTTAGTTTCAAATGCAAGCATTAGCAAAGATAAAAAAATTATTAAGACTGCAAATTGTCAAACATTAGCGAGGTTATTGCAGATTAATTAAGTTTTGCTCAGGTGTTATTCAAGAATCTAGCTGATTAGATAAGTTTTTGATCAGATATTATTTTAGATTAATCAGATAAGTTTGTTGAAATGTTGTTCTACTTGATTAGATCAGTTTAGTTTAGATGCCAGACCTATTCTAGAATAGATTTAGTACCACAGATTGTAGAAGTGTGCTAACATAGTATTTTGCATAAGACAATAATATTGTCAGGCATTGCAAAACGATGGAAATTTTGTTCCTATTGGATATATTGTCGTGCTCGGGACATATTCGTATTAATTTACATATAATTGCGCTAGTTTTTATTTTGTTAAAGCCATTGCATATAGGAGGATAATGCAAGTCCTCGGCCAAGGACTCGAAGATGCTAATATTTTCAAAGTGTTGCAATGTTTCTTTTTTTCAAATTTAAAAACTCTTGACTTAAAAATTAAAAAACTCTTCAAAATTTAAAAAACTCTTGACAGATGACATCATCAAAAACGTTCGTGACGTCATCGTTTTGATTTAAGCAAGTTTTGGTTTGGAACCAAAAACTTAACTCTCACTCACAATTCGAGTCATTAATGCATACAGAATACGTCATTTTTCCAAAACTTAAAAATGTAGCAATGACGTCATCAATTCTAAAAATAAATTTGTTTATAACTGCACTTGAAAATCAATTACGGTTCAAAATTTGACTCTTCCGTAACATTTGGATTGGCTGTTGGACAGTAAAGACTCTTTGACACTAGATGGCAGACTTTAAAGGCCAAAAAAGGGGGAAGTCCCATGTCCAAAACATAGGGATTTTTTTGGTGGCTCACGACATGGTCCTGAGTTATCGTGCCAAATTTCAGCTTATTATAAATTTTTTCCGGGTTTCAATGTATTTTGTCGTATTTTTACCGGACTATTTCTAAAAGTTTATATTCAGTAACACTGACGACCGAAGTAAGGGGAGAATTGTTAACTTTGAACTAAAACGGAATCGGCACGACAATAAAAGCTCAAATTTGGTGAGGATACATTTTTAGTTAAAAATTTAAATGCACTTTCAGGCCCCTCGTTTAACGCTACGATTTTAAAGCAACGTTTAAGTGGAAGCTTTTCAGGTTCTTCATCTTAGACTTAACACGCACTTTGAAGCCGTTAAATTTTCATAAAAATATTGTGCTGTATTTTTAGACAGGCAAATGGAATGCAATAAAATCATGCAGGCACTGAGAATCTGAATTAAGATAAAAAATACTCTTGTTTTTTAGAGGAACAGATTTTTATTACAAACAGTAAACATACAAAACGCAAGACGATCAATTCCAGGAAACAGTACAAGTTTAATAAAAAAAATCTCGACCAAAAAGAAAAACCTCGCAAAATAAGTGTCACTATTCACTAACGGAATGCTGCAGCGTCATTCCTTTAACTCTGAATCACAAATTTTTCGGTTGTGGAAAAACAGCATATTGTCAAACGTGATTGGGTATAAAATTTAAACCAAAGCAGAATTTCTAACCAGGGGTATCCAAATTTTTTCAATGCAAGGCCAAATCGGTCCCAGCCAGGTTTTACGCGGGCCGATACGTTCATGAAAACCGAAACAGGAAAAACAGAATTTTAGTCAAACATTGGAGTGAAGACCCCCCAAAAAGTTTTCAACTGCTTTTGGTGGGAGTTTGTGGTGAAGTCCACAACTTTGTCAAGCCAGATTCCTTCATTCACGATTGCTGGAGAAAATTTTGGTGACGGTCAAAATTGCATTCTCGACGCGAACCAGATAAAATTTTTTCGAGGGCCGCTGATGGATAGGAGGCCGGAATTGAGACACCCTTGACTTCAAAAGTATTGGTGTTTTGTCTGCTTCAACTAGACTGTATTTTCACTTTGACGCTGAAAAACATGCTTTTTCGTCCGCAGTCGTAGATGCCCAATTGGTATCCTGACAATCACAGACCAAATTTTTGCTAAAACTTTCATAAGCTAACAGGTACATCACTACTCTATTTCAAACAATGCTTTCATCGTAAACGTACAAAAAATCTTGTCTGTCCGTGATAATACAGTGACACGGACGTATACAATTACGAACAAAAATAGATATTGTGTAAATGTAGCGTAATGCAGTTTGATACTGTATTTGGCTATTTGCAATGGCCAATAAACTTTTAGAATGAGCAATTTAACTGTAACACGCTGGAAACGAAATTACTCGTAATGCAGGTCAACAAACGTTTTAACTAAGAATATGAAAGCGTTGATTTACCAATCGTTTCCACCAATTGATGTAACACTACGTTTCACCTAGAAATTGTTTTCGCATACAATTTTCACAGCATTAATACGTTGGACAAGAATTGTTGAAAACGAATAACGTCAACATTTCCTGGAGACAAGTAAAGAATTAAATTTTAGTAAGCCAACCCAATTCCCAAAAATCCAAGCAGATCCCAACCTTAAAAAGATGTGTTTGCAAATGCATGTCTATTGAAACTTTTTGTCACGCACGTATTTTCAACAAAATCCAACACATTCGAGTTGAAAAAATTTGGTATAAATAGTCCAAGTGGAAATGTTTCATTATTCGCGCTACTACATCCCCAATCTTTATGATGTCATCTTGGCCGATCGCGATCAAAAAAGAGCAAAAACCTTGGCCGAAATTTTTAGTGCAAGCATAAACCGCAGAACTTGACTAATATCGCATGCTCAGGAGAACAAACTGAAAAAGATGAAAGTTAAAGAATATACTCAGTGTGAAAAGCATTGAAAAATGGGTTTGCTATTATAGATTAAAAGAATTTAACTTCATCTTTTCACATCTAGATTCCTAAGGGTAGCACACGATAAAATTTGAAAAATACACATTTTTTACCTATTGCAAGTAATGCAAAGCGACCTTCAGACATCAACAGATTATATCTCCCGTTTCAATTCATTGCGTACGTTTTCCTTATTTAAATTTGTATTGAAGATTGAAAATTAAAAATCAACCCATCCATAAGGGCCGTCTTGGAAAACTTCTCATAAACTGGCAGTTGAACTTGCCCTGAGAGTAACAGGCAATAGGCCTATAAATAAGCCTAGGTAACTAAAACTTCATAGCTTTCGAAGCTGACATCATTCTACCAACATTTTCGCTTCCATTGCGTCCAAAGAATTCTCTAGACAGGGAGGAAACGACTTGCTTGTTCCCGGAGCTTGTTCAGGATTGGGAATATTTTCAGAGTTTATCATTGACGAGCTTAAGGGACCGTTTGAATCCCGGGTGGGTCCGTATGACTCTTTTGACGTGTCCGCTATTGCCTGATGAATGTCCTCCAACATCGACTCTGAGTAATGGACTCCGGGAGGAGGAGACGGAGGAACATTTTCCTCGTACAAAAGTTCTGGTTCCTCAGGAGCGCTGGCACTGTTGTCATCCCAGTTGATGTTAAACCGAGTGACCCGAGGGGCGCTGCTGAGGATGTTGCGAACCAACTAAAATTTTACATTAAAAACTTGAAAATCAGCTTGCAATATTTCAAAAAGCGATACAATCTCTAGGACAGAACATTGATCAGAAAAAACAAGAAGGTTATACCCAAAATTCACCGCCAGTTTAGTGGCAACTGCCTAAAATCCATGTACAGAGCCAACAGTGAACGGTTTATTCCCTATAACGCCTCTGCCACTGTGAAAGCCTTCAAGGTTTGTCCAGTTCGGCCAAGAGGTGGCTGGGGAATATCTTTGGTTTAAATATGCTGAGCGCTACTGATGAGAGCTAAAAGCTCGAAACAGCGTTGTCCAGCTCTGTGTAAAAGGTTTGTTATACCAGATGGTGATCAGAGAAAACAAGACATGGTCCATGCTGGGATTAAACAAGATTATCAGCCTTACGCAACATAGACCTGTATCGGATACTTAGTAAAGTGCACGACCTATTTACCAATAAAAAGCAATCAAAGCAGTTAAGAAATGAAAGTTCAACTCATACTGCATGTACGTGGCAAAAATGGAGTAAAAAGAGACTATTTCACCAGAGATTTTTATTAATTCTGACTCAAATCTAACCTAAACTCAAATCCTTACTCTAAAACTTGCCCAAACTTAATCCTACTCAAACCCTAATCAATAACCCTTCATAAGTAAATCAAAATTGCGCGGATTAATATTTCTTATCTTAGTTTTATTCTCTTGAATAACATAAAAATTTTCGGTGAAATAGTCACTCCCGAGTAAAAATCACTGTACGTGTAGCAATTTAAGTGGAAACTAAAACAGATGCAACAGTAAATGTAAATTTACCTTTGAAAAATCTGGTCTTTCTGGAGGAGTTTCTCTTAGTTCCGGATCAGAATATTCATTGTTTACGTAATAACCAACTCGAACGAATTCATGACCGTGATAAGTACAAGTAATTATGACAACCGTGACACCAACAGCATCCTGAGGAGGTATTCCTTCTGGTTTAGGTGGATCCGCCTGGATCAACAAGACTTAGTTTTAGCTGCTTTGTAGGACTACTGAAATATGTTGGCTGCGTGGCCGAAAAGGTAAAGGCGTTGTTTTCACTACGACCCTGATAACATGATCTGGGTTCAGACCGTTTACTTGGTCAGAGGTTACGTTCTTGGAGAAGACGTTTTACAATGATTATCTCTGCTTGGTGGCTTTAAACAGGCAGCAAATTTAGTGGTTAAGTATTCAAAAAATTCGCAGAAGCATTTAATTACAGAAAACTACTGAGCACAGGAGAGTTCTTCCAAACACCAAGTACTTATCGCTACAAAAAGTGCGCAGATTATCCCATAGTTAGCATCTGGTGCTGTCAGATGACAGCAGGATCAACTGCTACAATGTTGAGCAAACATCTGTAAGCACATACGTATATTTATAGATCACAGTAACGCTGCTTGCAGATGCGTTACCAAGTTTTGGAGTGGGTTTTGTTTTTAATCTTACACTACCCTTACAAGTTGCTGATAATTTCTTGTTTTAACCTTTCGTGGCATCAGTAAAAAATCCACAAACCAAAGCTATTTATGGAAAACTTCATCTCATTACTTTCTCACATTTCCTGTGATAATGAAATCTGAACAGTATCGTAACTGCAGTAATTAAAAAACCAAATACTTCATAGTATTCTGCACCTGAAATACAAACTTGTGTCTTCCAGCAGGAATGGGACCAACCAAAACAGAATCTAATATTTGATCATAATCCTCGCTTTCAGCACAACCTACGTAGATGATTTTCCATTCCAAATCTAAAATGTAATTGAAAAAAAAAAAAGATTTAAGCAGGTACTGTACTTACAGGGCGAGTCAAGTAGAGAATTAACATAACAAGTAGCAATTTTAACCCTCACATAATTAAAGCTAATCAACTGACAGCCAATATTCGGGTTAGTTGGTGGTCACATGGTTTGCGATTAGTTTGAGTGGTAAGTTGTTGTAAATCCCTCACATAATAACAGTAATAAAGAAAAAGGAACAAAAGAGCAAACTACTTTCAAACTGAACAGCATTATATTGATTAGTGCATGCTACCTATCTTGACCCCAGCCGCATTATTTCGCAAATGCATCTAGATATCTGGCCCAATGCCAATGAATACTTTCATGAAAAAAAAAAAAAAAACTGGTATGGATCTTACCATCTCTTAGATTTTCCATGCAATCAAAAGTGATTTGAAACTGGAATGGATTGAAAAAATTGGATGGGTTATCCAAAACTTCTACATCAACTATTTGTACTTTAGCCATAATACTATTTATTTCCAAAAAATTAAATACTAGTTTGTGTTTTGAGCTGGATCAAAATATTCCATCGCGTAAAATGAAAGATTAATGACAAAATGTAAAATTAGGCAACTTAGTGTTTAGACCAGGCCTGCTCAACCCGAAGCTATTTTGTGTGGCCCGCAAGGTCTTTTTGCGCGGTTGGCTTACCATTTTCTGGCAAATAAAAGGTCTAAAGTTGGTTTTCGCCATTAATGCAGCTAAAAAAGGCCGGAATTTCTTGGTAAAAATGCATGTGGCCCGCAATAACTTTTCTCCCGTAATTGTGGCCCGTACCAGTATAAAGGTTGGGCAGGCCTGGTTTAGACCAATTATAATTTAAACAAGGTAGTAACCTAACATATCTCATCTCATAGCAATATAAATAACATCTCTTCCAGTAACAATGGCAAACGGTGGTATGACACCTTATTTTCAGTATTTTTTTGTAAATAAAAATAGACAGATCAATCTATACGGATATATTTATTTGCAGTATCGTACTACTAGTACCACACTTTTTATTCAGAATATTCCATTCTGACATAAGATTACTGTTATTGGAAGCTGAGGGTTAGGTTCACTAGATATATATTCGTATAAACAAAGAACACGAAAAAAAGAAACAAACAACAACTCAGGTCAAAAAATTGCAGTTTTGTAGATAGTTTTGCAAAAGGAAATCGTCTACTTCAGTGAGGTGACACGGTGGTTTCCAAATGGGGCACTCCTGTAGAATGTGGATGTAGGTTTGGACTCCTGAACCAGAGTCACACGCATCGTTTCGGAAAGACCCCAGCGATGCATGTCGTCGGCAAATCGTCCAGATCGGCTGAGTAGTCTGTTGCGCTGGACCCATTGCTTGCGTGGAAGTTTGCAACCAGAAGGATCTTTCGAAAGGCTTGATCAATAGGGAACAATAAGATCACAACCACGACCAGTGTTTCCTCTAACGTTTTGGTTAACCAGCGAGAACCCAAATTTTGTTAAAACAACTGTACCCAATGGACCGTGACTATTATGCGTGGGATGATTAGGCACCGGGACTATTAGGCACCAGAACAAACAAAATTTGTTTTTCAAAAAATCCTTTGTTGCATTTAAAAAAAATTTTTTTTCCACTGCGTGTTTGCAAAGTGTTATTGCTAAGCCAAACGGATGTGCAATCTGCAGCACATGGACATGAGTTGCTTGAGTAATCTTGGTACATGCAGCAAGTCGTGTGGATACTGGACGTTTCATGGTTATTTGAACTCTAACTGTATCACACCATACAGAACAAAGTTTTTCAGGAGCCAAGGATTTATCCCTTAGCAGATTCCTATTTATGATCGTTACACCTTGATGTAAATATAGTAATAACAATGTTTAAATAAATGGATGTTCTTACGTTTAATTGTTATACCTTGTTGTAAATCACTCATAGTACAAACAATGTTAAATTCTTGCAATTAACTTTTTCAGAATTGCATCAAGAGCTTTTGAAGTTGTACAGGATTGTATACTACTTCAAGTTATTGTTTTATTTTTGAATTTTTTTTGTAGTGAGTTGAATTAAACTTTAAAATATTCATTTAAGCATTGTTTTTACTATATTTACAACAAGGTGTAACGATCATAAATAGGAATCTGCTGGGGGATGAATTCTTAGCTCTTGAAAAAGTTTGTGCAGTATTGGTTGATACAGGAAGACATAAACTAACCATGAAACATCACGCGGCTTGCTGTGTGTGCCAAGACTAGACCAACAACTTGTGCCCATGCACCGCAGAGTTTCAGACCGTGGGCTGCACATTGTATACGTCTGGACTAGAAAATAAACTTTGCAAACATGCAACGAAAAAATCGTTTTGTTTTTGAAAAAAATACAATAAAGGAAATCAAATTATTGAAAAATAATTTATTTGAATGAAAAGCTTTTTTGTGCTCTGGCGCCTAATAGTCTAAGGGCATAAAGTCATAGACTGTGTAGTGCAGGCTGTCCACTCACCTTTGAACAAAAAAATGAAAAAAAAAATGATAGCAATTTATAGAAAAAAATGACAAAAACTGTAAAAAAAAATGACAAAACTTCTCCATAATTCCTGCCACTATTTGAAATTTTGCAACCATGCTACTTAAACCAAGTGCCTTGTACCTAAGTTAACCGCACAAACACTGTCTATCAAACAAAAATAACGTTTTTGAACCAATTAAAGCCAAGGATACAAACGGCTGAAAACAAAACCCGCAAGGATTTTGAAAAACGCATATCAACGTCTGGGGGCTTTGCCCCCAGCATGCATTTTACTAACGCATAAAAGCAGTGGTGTTCAGCCAGCACCTCTTTGCCAGGTTTCATGTGGTTCTTTTTTACTAGTACTCTTATTTCTACCCTGTGTTGCAAGAAAACAATGAGGAAAATTTCACAATTTTTTCAACTTTATTTTTAAACATTTTTCACCCTCAGAGGCGTCGCTAAGAATGGTGGCAACCAAGGCGGGATTTCGTGGTGGCACCCTTTATCGACCAAAATATAGGTGAAGACAAAAAAAAAAAAAGGTCTTTGCCGACCAATCATTGGGTTTTCGGTCTCAAAAGAAAAAAAACAAACAAATGGTGTCACCCGGGGCGAGCCGCGCCCCCCCCCCCCCTAGCGACGCCACTGTTCAACCTTTTATCTTTTGCACATTCCAACCATAGGCGTAGCCAGGATTTTTGATTGGAAGGGGGGGGGGGGGGGCGAACCACAAATCACACGCAATAACGTCGCCAGAAATTTGCGAAAAAGGAACTTTTTGCATTACAAAGATATCGTAGAATGGAAGATCAGAAGTCGTGGTCCGTGTTTGGCACATAACCAGGATTTTGCTAAAGGGAGAAGAGGACTTAAGCTGAAAGTCAGAAAGTGCAAATGTCTAAATTGGGAGATGTGTTGAGTGAACCAGTGTAACCTCAACGTATCCCAAACGGGGGTTTGAGGGCAAAGAAATAGCTATTTTAACACCATCGGATCACATTTTGCAAACTAGATTTTTAACATGTGAAAGCCAATTGAAAAAACTCAATTGTTCAATTCTTTTTTTACTAACAATTTAAGTCCAAAACACGTTTAAAATCTTGCATTTTGGGTTAAATTTTGTAAATAATCTGGCCCAGGTAAGAGGAAGCGCGGTATCTTGCCTCCTGTAATATTTTAGCCGTAAATAATAATCCACTCGAAGATTTGCTAAAGAGATTTTTTTTCTGTCATGAAAATAACCAGTTATAGGAGTACATGTACGGCCAGGGGAACCAGGCTCCCTTAAATGCAAATTCAATAATTTGTTCAATGAGCATTTCTCCTAGCTAATGTTTTTTCGAAAGTATCTCGTCGTGATTGTGAAAAAACTGGCGAGGTAGAGGTGAATTGTTAATGAAAAATAGTACAATAGATGGTTACGCTTACTAACCATGTTATTACCCGGGCTGGATTTACATTGAGCGAGGGCCCCTGGCACTTCGGAAATTTTCGCAAAATCTTGCTGCCAAAAAAGGTGAAGACAAAAAAAGTCTTACATCTGAGCGCAGAGCCCCTGGCACTGTGTCGCATGGCAAATCCGGCCCTGGTTCTTGCATTACGTTCTTAGAAAGGTTCGACGATGGCCTGGGGTAGCAACTTTTAGAAAAAAAGCCCTCAATTTCACCTAGGTAGTAGAATTAAATTGGTTGGCATAAATTGAATTGAACGGGGCCCAGGCATCAGTATTATTCTAACTTAATTACGGTACTGTAGCATGCAAAAAATGATAAAAGAAACTGAAATTGAAGAAACAATAGGCTTTTTTGTTACATTTTAATCATTGGTGACATTTCAATTGAAGGGCGGGACTCCGCCCCCCCTGGCTACGCCTATGATTCCAGCTGGAGTAATTTATGAGATAATCGTGGTGGAAAATGCATAATATGCCGCAAAGGAGAACGTTAATGCTTGTTACGTAATGAAATGAGCGCAATCAAAAAATAAATTTTTACCTGTTACATGATCAAAAAAGTTATCTATTACGTTACATTAATCCAACCATTATGCACAAAAGCTTATAATTCTTGTAGCTTGGTAGAAGTTACTAAAGTTGCCTTTTGTAGCACAAGGCAGGTAACGTAGCTCTGTAGCCTGCAGTATTTATTGTGCGTTCCACAAAGGAAAGAATTTCGAATTTTATCACCAACTCTATCATGATTTTAGTGGAAATTACTTCATTTAATAGAACCATTTTACTGACCAGGGTGGGATCACGTCTTTTTGGTGCGACCATTTTGGCACCAATTATTTCGTTGCCGTACGTTTTCGGCACAGATCGTTTCAGCGCCAATTCGGTGCTCTTTGACAGTTCACTTATTTAGGGTTTGGGTTAGGGCTTTGGGTTAGTGTTAGTAAAAAGCACAGAATATTGGCGCCGAAAAGTCGTGGACCCGACCAGGGTTTAATTATACGTTTTTGCAAGTTAAACATTTAAGCTTGTACAAAGATTTACCGTACGAGAGATGAATGCCGTCACAGTGAAATTTTGGCGAAAAATTGTTACAAAAAACTCGGAAACTAACTTCCAATAGAAGATGAAATGTCCTGGTAACTTAACATACCTTGGATTAAAAATTGATACTGTAAAACGATACAGTTCAGGGGCGGATCCAGAAATTTTTGCTGGGGGTAGGGGTCCGCTCAAGATATGATATTTTTGTAAGCATTTTTGTACGGTTCTCCCTTCCAGTTTAATAGCTTTAGGCACAACCAGTAACCAAGTGCTACTCTACATAAAATTTTTGTATACTGTACTGGCTGTTAGTTTGGCGTGGTGCGTAGACAGAAATCTGCAATGGGGAGCTGTATCGAGGGTCTGGGGTAATGCGCCTGGCTGCTGGAGACAAGGGAGTTTGGAGTAGCACGCCTTGCTGCCGGAGACTAAGGGGTCTGGGGGCAGAGTCCCCAGTGCTCAAAGATTTAGCATTTTTTTTGCTAAAGCAACTTAATTTTAGACATATTTTAGCAAAAATCAATGCTTTTAAAATGCGGCATAGAAATTAACAGTGCAAAAACATAATTGAACTGGCTGCGTAAATGGGCTATGAGGGCAGTGGCTAATGATATAATTTCAGCCTTATTATTACAAGCTGGTAAATCATAAAACAAAAAATTAAAGTTTTAACCTAATTCGACTGCTTCAAAAAAAAAAAAATTTAGACAATAGTAATTGCTTTTGTCGAAACCTAATCATGAAAATTAAAAAAGTTACCGAAATCGCTACTTAGCTTCCCTCATTTTCCTCACACAAAGCAAAGCTATAAATCCCCCCAAAATATAAATATTAAATCACAAACAATGGTTTAATTCATAAAGAGTTGCACTTGAAAAAAATTCCGCAATTAAAATTAACATTCTTCACAAAAAGTTGAAAAAAGTAAAAATAGGTTTAAAAAAATGAAAAAAAAGAAACTTGGTAAAAAAAATGAAAAAAAATGATAGAGGTTAAAAAAATGAAAAAAAAATGAATAAAACTGAAAAAAAATGACAGTGGACAGCCTGTGTAGTGTGTACCCAAAGCTCTAAGAAGACGATTATGTGCCCTAAATTTTGTACCAATTTAATATTCAAGTATACCAAATGTCATATTTCCACAAGATTGTCACAATGTCTAAAGCGATGTTTACCATATTGAGAAAAATATTTGCCCTTGTTTCAACAAATTGCTAATTTGCTGAAAAAAATAGACTTAGTGGGAACACTGACCAGAACTCTAAGTTGATTCCTTTGCACAACTGCACAAAATAGTACAAAAAAAACATCAAGTTATTCATAAATCACAACATGCAGTCGTGATATTAATATTCATACAACAGTGGTAAAAAACAAACTAATACTATTGCAAAGTGTAAGAGTAAGTGTGAATGCAAACCTGTGCTTGTGAATCACATTAAACTGTTTAGTAGCTTGGTGGGCAGAGCATTTGCAACCAATGTTGAAACAATAAAACAGTGTTTCTCCTAACATTTTAGCTAATTGGTGGGTGCCCAAGCTTTCTGAAAACAATTGTGCCCAAAGCCGTAAAAATACAGTTATGCTCTCTAAATCTTGCACTAACCGAGTAGCAAAGAATACTGAAATTTATATTTCCACAAGTTTGTCAACTTTTCTAAAACTGTGTTTGTCATAGGTCGACTGCAAAAATTATTTGCCCTTGGCCTTTCTTACCTACTGCTGATTTGCTGACAAAAATCGGCTGAGTGGGGACACTGCATTAAACTTAATGTTCAATTACAATTTGGGCCACACTAAACCTAATTTATATTGAAAACTTTCTGAAAGATGTTCAGAATTACACTTTTTTTATAAGAACCAGTAAATTTTGAATTGAGGCTGGTTATTCTTAATTTTTAGCCGATTTTCAGCCTAATTGGTTTTTAAATTGGAAAGCATCAATGTCAATTTTATAGACCATGTTTGCAAAACTGTTTAATTTCGAATGCTCTGTCACCTTGAAAATGCTTCTTTTACTGTTTTGGTAGCATTGTAAAATTGCAAAAGTGAGTTTTTTTTTCAATTTAAACAGCCAAAAAATTTCCTCAATTGCCAGCGCAATGAGCTACAACACTTTACAAACTTAGAATCATTGCAATTTTGCTTAGAAATACTCGCAAATCACTAAAATTCCATCGTTTTGGATCAGTGCAGAATTAAGTTTCTTTGAAATTTAGTCTTTTTCTTCTGTTCTTAATGTTTTTTACTACCGAGTCTGGCATTGTTCTTCGTTTGTTCTTAAATTTTGAGCAAAAATGAGCCTTCTTCGTATAAAATTGTTCTCATGAAAAAGTGTAAATGGTAATGGATTTTGTGGAAGCCTATCCAGAGTGCTAGAAAACTTAAACCAAACACCACAGCTTTGGATTAAAAAAAAGGGCATTCAGGTCAAAAAATTTTTTCCTTGATTTTCTCTCAAAAAATTTTGACAGATCTGAATTTGAGCTAACTTTACCAAATTTGACCTTTGTACAACATTCCATTCACAAAATATAACAATTCAGATTTCCCTTTAAGAAATTTTGCAAGGGTAGCCAAACACAAACAAAATTTTTAAAAGTTACTGCATATTTGTAACTCTCAATAAGTATTTTTGGCAATGTTGTTATCAAAACAGAGTAAAGGGTAAGGGATTGTAAATTAGCTGCTTTTATGTACCGTATATAATCGCGTATACGTCGCAACTTTTTCCTTATATTTAAAAAAAAAAATATAGGTGTGACCTATCTGCTCGACATAAGTGCAAATCGTCACCAAGTCGGAACAAAATTGAAAGTTTTCGGCTATTGCAAGTACCGTATTTTCCGGCTAATACGCCGTTATAGACATGAATTGTAGTGGAAATGTGCTATTGCCACTGTGGTTCTATGGAATAAGGGTGCATGTGCTTGTGCTCGCACATACCAATGCGAGACAGTTTCATCAGGGTTTATACGGAATTTTTCTGACATATTCCGCTGACTTTCGTCAAAATTGCACCTGTTTTCCCTGACTTTCGTTTAAAAATCCCTATGTTTTTCCCTGACCCAATCCTGCAAAACATACTTTTTCCCTGACTTTCAGAATATAAACGAACAGTATAATATCAACCAGCAGCAAAAAGAACTATGCACACCTAATGCATACATACACAGAAACATCAATTCAGCAGCAGAAATAAGAATTTCACAGGTGACCTGTCGTAATTGTATCTTAAAAAAGATTGATTGTATCTTAAAAAACAATGGATCTTGATTCATAGGAGATAAGAACTTTCCAAAAAAATCTCCCTGACTTTTTCCAACTTTTTCCTGACTTTTTCGTTGAATTCCCTGACTTTCCCTGACCATCTCGAAAAAGATATGTTTCCCCTGATTTTCCCTGACCGTATAAACCCTGTTTCATGCGCGCAGACGCACATGCGACCGCTCAGCGTGCATTGAATTTTCCGCTTTGTTGAGAAAAAATGGTTTTGCAATTTTAATGTCCGATTTCGAAGTTATTTGTTTTTAATTTATTTTAATTTTCGACGTTTATTTTAATTTTTGCACAGATAGCTTCGAAAATTTATTTTAATTTTTGATGTTATCTGTGCAAAAAAGCTAGGAAAAGGGATTTTCAAATCCCTAGATTTTTAGTGCAACTTATGTGCGAGTCAACTCTAAATTAAACTTTTTTAACACAAAACTAATAGTGCAACCTATACGGTGGCGAGACCTATAGGCGAGTATATACGGTACATTCAAGCCAACTTTTTAAAAGTTAATCTGTCACAATACTGCCAAATGGCAAAACTGAAAAACAAAACTGTTAATTTTGAACTGCAATAGGCTGTCTTGAAAATGGTTAGATGTAGAAACTTCAAATTTAATGAGAATGCATTTTAGGCTCTTTGCAAAATTTTGGTTAATGGTAAAAAAACTTGAAAGCCCTTTTATATCACACATCACAAGTTTCGAAAATAAATTATGGTTAAATAATTTACGCAGAAATGATATCGTGGATAATGTTATCGTAAGGTTTTGTACTATGTCATTATATTGATATCAAGAAGCAACTTTATGCTGGCAAGAATTGATGTAGAGAACACAAATAAAGCAATTTTCATTGATACACTAAGCAATTATATAGACATCTAATGCAAAGTCAGCTAATGATACTTTAATTCCAATTTGAAAGAAAAAATACTTCATAAACCAATTTTTCAAGTGACAAGCACATCAATATCACTATCATAAAAACAAAACTTTTTTGGAAAATAGATATAAACAATGATTATCATACACAAGTAATTCGAAATTTTATCAAGGATTTAAATAAAGTATTTAGAATTAAAACAATCTTAAACTCGAAGTTTATGCTGGAGAGGAAAAATGCAAACAAAAACTAGTGAGAATGATTATGATAATATTAAACCTGAAACCATCAATTTTAGTAAATGATGAGGTTTCTATTATCTACATGTGAATGCTTTATTGTAATATAAAACACAAAAAGTAAGTTTTCTTGTGCTTTGCTCCACCAGTCCACTACTGATGAGTTTATGCAACTTCACGCTACATGTTTATTTCACAGAACAATTATAGTTTCAGATTTTTGAATAACAATATTTAACTGCACTTTTTTTTTTTTTGCACACATATTTTACCATGTAGTTGGCAAACTAGCAAATCTAAGCCATGGCTATGAGCTAGCCTTGAAAACACCCCCAAATTGATTAATAATGTTAATAATAAGAATAATTTTGACACAGTAACAACAAAAGCAGCTTATGCTAAAATCTAATCAAATCAATTTGTCGCTGAGGTTTAAGCTTCATGTTTATTAAAGCTGCTGAAGATGATGCTCGTTTTAGCAATTCTTCAATGGTTTCAAAAGTATTTGAACTTTTAGTGATGTCTTTTACAGCTTGAATTGAAAATTCTGTATCATAAACCAGTCCATTCAATTCTTTTTGGGAAGCATCAACTGATTGTGAACAGTTTGTAACTTTTGGAATTGTTTTTCTCACATGCTGTTGAATTCGATACAGGCCAAGAGAAGGTTCATTTGCAATTATATGAAGAGTTTTGTTAACTCCATCACAGCAACGCTTACTTTTCACTTCTAGTTCTCGATAGCTAACTGGTAAATTAGCAGAATGGCCTGCCATGAATAACAATGAATTTAAACTTTGTTCAAGTTTATAGCTTAAGCTATTGCAAACTAGTACCAGGATCTATACAGTTTTCTTTTTATAATGAAAACAAGGCTATACAGTAGTAATAGGCTTCCTATTCAAATATCTGTAATGAAAATATCTTAACAATAAGAGCCTAAAAAAAGGAAAAGCATTCAATTTTTCTAAAATGAAACAGGCATCACATAGGGCTTAGTGCTAGAGTAAGAGTATGGTTTGGTGCTGGTAGTAATCTAATTGTCTATTAATGGTATTAAAACTAAAGTAGGAAATTAACTTTACAACTTTCCAGTAACTAAAATCAACACACCAAGCCAGAGGCCTAACTTACCTTAGTAACTACCGTATGCTGGGTGTTGTTAATTATAAGTTATAAGCCGTCAACTTTTTTTTTGAAGCGTGTAGGAGCATGCGTGAGCTCTCTTTCCGATCTAAGTTATACCCCACAATCTAACCCTAACCTTAATGAGCACACACATGAGAAGGGAGAGAGCATGCACTCATAGTTGGGTTGCAAAGCTTTTGAAAAAAAGCAGACAGCTTATGCTTTACCAGTTAAGACTCTGTGTATGCCTGCCATAGAGCATATTAAATCTCATACTACAGGACTACCAGTACAGAGTATGCTTACAAACTACAATGCCATACTAAAGAGGAACTGGCAGATTGGTCAAATGTTAGTCAACAACCTGCCAGTTCCTGTTTTGCTGGTCAACTTAACTAACTTGAAAACAGTGGTGTAAAAAGCACTCGAAAACTGTAATCAAGTAAAAGTTTTGTTACTTGAACTAAAAACTATTTGAAGTAAAGGACAAAGTATTGACCTAAAAAGTACTTGAGTAGATGTAAAAAAGTAGTCATTTTAAAAGTAATTAAGTATTTCTGTAAGCATTTAAGCAAACTAAACAAATTATTGAATCAAAAAACCGTAGTGTATGCAGGGTTCAAAATTAACGCTTGCCCGAGGCAAGCTGAAATCGCCTCGGGCAAGTTCTTGTCTGACTTCACTTGCTCGACGAGCAAGTTAATAAAATTCAGCAAATAAAGTTAAACAACTTTTAACAAGATTATTTAAAAACGCAAATTATCGCTTTTGCTAGAGTACAACAAAAAAAAATCCAAACTAAGTAAGGTTTTACTTGCTTTATTTTAGAGCAATCACAGCTCTTTACACTTAGTTTAATTGCTAACACACCATTAATCACAATTAACACTTCTGAATCGCATGCAGATTTGATCGATACTCATTACTCAAACACGCTTTGCAGCTGTGTTCCCTCTAACTTTATGGCTGATCGGCAAGTGCCCAAATTTTCTTTAAACAATTGTGCCCAAAGCTCTAAAAAGATGTTTATGTGCTCTAAATTTTGTACCAATCCAGTATTAAAGTATACCAAATGTCATATTTCCACAAATTTGGCAAATTTTCTAAAGCTGTGTTTTCTATATTGCCAAAAATTGTTTGCTCTTGCTCCAGCAAATCGCCGATTCGCGAAAAAAATCGGCTTAGTGGGAACATTGCTTTGCAGTTCTTTTTGCACAAAATGTTTCATTCTTTTTCAGCAAAAAATTTTCCCACACTTGCCGCGCTAATCGAACTTTCAGTTACATCAAGTGCTCATGTGTGCTATAAAAAAGCGAGGTCGAAAATTTGGCAACTTTTTATTTCATTTTAAGATCTATCTTTTACACAAAAAAGTTCAGCTTTTAAGCTGGTGCAGTTTGCGAGATATTCGCGATTGAAAAACAAAATGCGATTGTAGCGAAAGACAACATGAATTATTGTCATCGTAACAATCGAGACGATTATAATCCAAAAACCAATTTTTGTAAATTGAATGATTGAATCAAATCAGTTGGTCGAGTTGTAACACGTTTGTCTCTGGAGCAGTAGGTCTGAGGTTCGAATCTCAGACCAGTCAAATTGGACACAGTGTAGCCAATGGCTTGCCACTGCTGCTACATTTCTTCGAAAGAAGCTGTGTTGCCTGGGTGCAATGACACAGAGATGGGCCTCGCAAACTTGTTACACGCTTTGGCGTAATAGAGCAAATACAATAAAAGACTTGAATTGAATAAGGACAATCAGTGATGATGATCGCATCAATGACATCTGTGATATTTGTTATGCAAGAAAAGTGCGATGCAATGCAGAGTAGAACAATAAATGAGATATTTTTGGAAAAAAGCGTGCAATTCGATTGCCATCCCAGAAACAAGTGATCCATTCTGTCACTCTGATTTCAAAATCGTACACAAGAATGGGATTTTCTCGAAATACGATATTTTGCAAATTCGGTAGTAATCATGCACTTTTTCAAAATCAAACAACATTAAAATGCACTGTGCCTCTTTGTTTCGAGCAAGTTGTTGAAAAAGCTAATTTCGACCCGTGTGTATGACAACTAGTGAACTACCTTCACATACTGCCACAAAATGCTTGATCTTCTTATCCCTCATTCTCTTAAAATTAATTGATTCATATTTATTCTCCACTCAAGAGGAAACGACAATGGTGCTTTTATTTTGGACGAATGCTCGCCTGCTTAGGAGTTGACCATTTTCCAAGATTTCCAGTTGACATTTGACTTTTTCCCATGTGAATTTGCAGCTTGTTCGAAACCACAAAGCAGAGTAATCATTGTAAAGCGCCTTATCAAGGCTGCAACAACGTGACCCGAGCGCGGGTTGAACCCAGATCTGTGATTGAGGTTGTCATAAAAACGACGCCTTTACCCTTTTCGCCATGCAGCCGACAAAGTCATGAATAGGACAAAGTTTTTTCAATAAAGTCAATTTTTTAGTAGTAAGTTGGAATGATGGTGATTTTTTGCAAGAACTCTAGATAGAAAGAGTCAGTTTCATATTTTTAATTTGATTGGTCAAAGAAAAGCCAATTTTTTACCGTTAGGTCAACAACGTCAATTTTTTGTACTATCATTCATTTTATCACCCATAAGTAGCAACAGCCAGGCGCACTGCCCGAAATCTGCAATTGGGGGGTGTTTGAGAGCGGAGCCCTCAGAGTTATGGGATTTTGCAAGAATAACTTAATTTTAAGCCTATTTCGATAAAATTAATGTTTTTAAAAGGTGGCATAGTAATTAACTCTGCCTTCAAAAACATGAATAAACTGGCTGCATAAATATACCCTGTGTGGACAAGGCTAACTTAATTGCATAATTTTAATTTTTTATGACAAACCACTAATATATTTCAATTTGATAATTTGAAAAAGACTCACATGTATTAACCTAATTCATGTCATGTCATTTCGTAAAGGAAGACAACTTGGGGCGAGGACCTAATGGAACCAGATTTGAGAGAATTGATAAGTAATTAACTAAATTAAATATGTGTAGACAAGCAAATACTTCTTCCCTATCCATAAGTTGCTTGATAAAGCCTATGTTGAGCATTTTGCATCAAGCGATCAAATTTGATTGCTTATTTTTAGCCATTTTCAAAGTTTTACTGATTTGTGAGCTTTATTTTAGACATATATTAGCTCTCCCCCCTAAAAAAATGTTTAAAAAATGGTTTTAAAGCACATCAAAGTCCATATCACTTCAAAAGACTGTTTCGCAAGTGCGAAAAACGTGCTATTTTCCTCATTGCCAATTTTGGTCGACAAGCCAATGAGGGGGAGGGGCGAGAGCCTAATAGTACTCTTGAATGTAGCATAAACTCCATTGATTGTCTGATGTTGCAATTTTTTGGTGGTTGGAGGCGTAATACTGAAATCTCTGCATGCTAGCTGTTTCATGTAAGATGTGTTGTATATATTGTCAGGCTGTCAAGTCGTTGAATCAAAAAAATGACTGCTGAACATTAAACAATGACAATTTTCAAGTATAAATAATGACAATTTTCTTGTATAAATCCAAAAGACTGAACTAAAAACCAGTCAAAAAAGGTCATCGTGTAGTTTTTGTGAGATTTTTTAGGTGATCACCAAAAAAAAAAATTATTGCAGTCCCGCATGCCAGTTGTGTTAGCACGGTTAAGGACTAGTCGACAGATAGATGGAAATCTACGTGGAATAAATGGAAAGACTGCTTGAGGATGAAGGAGTCTGTAGATTAGACGTCTTCCCGACTAACAATACATCTCCTTAACCTTAAGAGGCCTCATTTAAATAGAGTAGTGCAAGTTTTAACTGGGCACTGCAATCTACAGTGGCCGGCGCAAGAAAACTACTGGTCAAGCTGAGTCTTCTTTGTGTCAAAATGTAGCCTAAAGGATGAAACACCAAATCATCAAGTAGGAAATTACAAGGTTTACCACGATAGTCATGTTAAATATTTTGGAATCACCGAAACCACTGTTCACAATGTGGTAACGAAATGTAACATTAACAAACTGGCTACATACTTAAAGGAAGCTGGAAGGCTTTCTGAGTTGACCACTAACCAAACAAAACTACAATAACCGGCCGAAGGTGGGGGCCGGTTTTTTGTGGGATTAATTTATTTATGGTGGTTTTGGTTTCGGGGCGTTGTCGGCTATCGTGTCTTATTCAAGTAAACTATCATATCTATTTGAGTGAGATATGATGGATGGTGATGGTTTGGGGTCAGTTTTGTCGTGGGTGGGTTGATTTTGCAGAGGGTTGGCTTTTGTTTTGGCTGGCTGAGCGTTATTTGCCATTCAATCTTATTCTCTCATTGGTGTAACAAAAAATTTGCAGTTTTATTGTTATTAGTGCTAACATTTTTCTATTTATGTATATTTCCTTTTTTTACAACTTTTCTCCTTAAATTGCTTGTAGTTTTAAAGTGTATCTTTCATAATAATCGGTAGATTAGAATAATTATTATTATTATTATTTTTTTGCATACCACTGAGCACTACACACATTCCAGAAATAAAATTTTGGCGTCTAAGATTTTTTTTTTAAAAAGTACTGTACCCCAAACAAGTCTTATTAATTTTGAATTTACAACTTCAAGTCGGTAGCACTGTCTAGTGTTTTTTTTTTTTTGTTTCCTTTATGTGTTGTGTTATTTATTTTCATTTTTTTGAAATTAAGTTTACCGCCATAAGTGTAGAAGTATTGCCATAAAGGTGCAGTTGACCTAGATGACCTGGTGGTCTTTTCGCTGTGTCCTTCCTGCGTATTTTTGCGTATGGTTAAATAAACTTGAAGCTGTCGAAACTTGAAACTAACCATAACATAGCAGGTACAGTTGCAATGAGCCCAAATGAAGCCTACGCATTGTATAGGTGGACTTTACTTAATGGCAGCAGATTTGCTTGCACCGCTGCCCATTAATAATAAAAAACAAAAAAAGGTCTTCAAGTAGTTTTTGCCAGAATTGTTAGGTGATCTCCAAAAACAAAATGGTCTTCATTTCAATGACTCACAATTTATTGCAATTTATCCTGTGAACTCAAAAAATATCAGTAGATGATTTAGAAAATAATGAAATAATGACAAGTCCAAAATAATGAAAAATAAAAAACTTGAAAAAAATTAAATAATGACACACTTGACAGCCTGTATTGTGCAACTTTGCTTATGACAGTTAGATCTCATTTTGAAGATGTTAATCAGCTAATTTTCAGAGGTCCAATTAGTAAAATTAAAAACAAAACCAGCGAAGTCAAATTCGGTGCTATAAGTTATATACTACCTTCCAAAGCCTATTTTTACAAGATGAGGGTCGTGGCAGCTGGTCAAATGCTACTTTATATGCAAAAAAATTAACCTAAAGTGAAAATAATCGTGAAACGTTTTGAAGGGGCTGGTGTTTTGGTAATTCAAGCAAAAGTTAGTTCAATCGCCTGGTTTAGCTAGCCAGCTTCTTGAAATCAAAGTACTGGTACAACATTACTGTCATGATTTTACACTTTACTTCAGTTCATCTACAAGTGATTAGCTTGCAGTGTTACGGTTCATCAATACCTAAAGACTTATTTCACAATAGCACAGAGACATGTTTTGCAATTTTTGAAAAGAATTTGTGTGCTTTTGTTTACTAAATGTTTGTTTTAGTATAAAATTTTGAAAAAGCCTCAAGAAATAGCTTTTGCTTGGTCCAAATTTTGTTAGATCAATAAAGTTACTTTTTTTTGAGTTTTTAGGTCAATAAAAACTTGCCCTGGTCATGAATTACTTAATGATGCAAGTTTTGTTCATTACCATTGAAATCAATAAATACAACAACAAAACTTTGAGATCTAAAAATCATGTCACACAGAATTTACTTGGAATCATTTCATAAAATCTTTGCTAACTTAACTTAATTGAACAACTTCGGGTAGAAAGCTCAACTGTTCTGATGAAATTGTGGCTCAAATGTAAAACTATCTGCCTATAGCCTAGTACTTTGTACTCTTCTGACAGCCTGAATCAAAATGCTACTTAACCAATGTTACTTCATGCTAAAAGTAAGCAAGTGAAAGCAGAAAGGATACAAAAATATAATTACTTTAAATGTGCTCGTTAGGGTGGAGTGAAAAAAATTTTTTTTGGAAATTCAAAAAAGTGTAGTTTGGAAATCCTGGCAAATGGTCTTAAAATAGAAAAAAAATCGACTTGAGCCAGTTGCCACCTACCATGGGCTGGCTACTCCCCCAAAAATTGGTCGCGGGGGTAAAATGGCCATAAAATCATGTTACTTGATAACCGCTAGTCGTAGAGACCTGCTTTATAGCTCAAAAGTTGCAGAATCATCATGTTTCTATGAGTGCTAAGAGGACTTTTTTGTCTTATTTCAATCATGAAAAAAGTTACAGTCAAAAAACTAGTTTTGGCAGGTGTAACATAGCTTTTTTTAAGGATTAGGTAGACGTAGGCTTACGTCTACTTAATCCTTACAAATTTTTGAAGATTTTTTTCTTTGTAGATAAGTAATTAGGTGCTTAGTACTATTAATGAAATAACTTGATAACCACTGTAGTTTATAGCTATGACAACCAGGCAAAGTGCAAGCAACGTTAAAGTTTTACATAGTGGATACACTTTCACTGGAAGTAAAAGCTTTCCATAAGTGTTTGAGAGGATCATCCAATTCGAAAATTTTAGAACTGTGGACGTTGCAAATGATGTTGCTAAAGAAATACATGACAGATGGGTGTGGTGTAATGTTTATCCATTACATTACTTAACTATATCTAAAAAAGTACAGGCACTGGTGGTAGCTTTCAGCAAACTTGATCGGTATCCCAAGAAAAAACGTGGAGCATCTTTTTTGGAAAAAGAAGCGGAGTTCTTGTCAGATATAGATAAGTTGTTTGACGTGTTTTGCAATGACAATGAACAACGAAGACGTTTGGAAAAAGACCACAAGTTGCGAATGACTGATGAAGATTTTGTATTTTATGAAGATCAAAAGAGTCGGCGTATTGGAAAATGTTTAGATGTAGCTTTGCCTTTGACCTCATCTGACCAAAAATTTATACGACGTTCAGAATCACATGTCAATGCCCCAAGTTCACAATGCCAAAATGAAATTATTACTCTGTCAACTACTGATTATGTCTCGGAGTCCGAATCTTTGGCATCAACAAGCACAGACACGTCACAATCATCTGCAGTTTCTCAGTTCTTAGCGGAAATGCCAAATCCATCCATTCAAAATCGCAAAAAATGGCCAAACCTTGCCAGAATTTGTGAACGCTACCAGCTATCGGATAGAGCAGCTGCTGCAGTTGCTAACAGTGTCCTAGTGGATGTTGGTTTAGTTACTGAAGATGATAAAACACACATCATTAATCGTAGTAAACTACGAAGAGAGCATGAAACATGCCGAAACGAAATCCGGAGCGAAGAGCAACAAAACTTTGGATTGGTAAACGCAGTGTATTTGGATGGCCGCAAAGATGCAACCCAAATTGTTGCACAAGGTCCAAATGAGAAGCATTATCGGTCTGTTCAACTGGAAGAACATTATACAGTAGTTGGTGAGCCAGGAAGTTATTACCTTACTCACTTTTCTCCTGAAGATGGCAAAGGTAGAACAATTGCCCAAAAGTTGTTTGATTCTTTCAATGGTACGGAATTAGAAGGCAAGCTTGCAATAGTTGGCACTGACGGTACTGCTTCTATGACCGGCAAACACAATGGATGCATTCGAAGTTTAGAAGAATTATTACACAGACCTCTTCAGTGGGTTGTGTGTTTACTACACACAAATGAACTTCCCTTGCGACATGTGTTTGCTGCTTTGGATGGGGCAACAAGTGGTCCAGATACATTTGCCGGACCAATAGGTAAAAAAATACAGGGTCCTGTATCAAGTTGGCCAGTTACTCAGTTTAAGCAAGTGTTCGTCCCTATTTCTTCTTTTCCAAAACTTCCACCTCATGTCATTGATGACCTGAGTACAGATCAATACTACGCTTACAAAATCTGTTTGGCAATTATAACTGGTAATTGTGATGATGATCTACAATATTTGGAAGTTGGCCCAGTGGTGCATTCAAGATGGTTGACTTTGGGTTGTAGAATTTTGCGGTATTACGTGTCACTTGATGAACCACCTCAGAACTTGGAAATTTTAGTTAACTTTTGTTTAACTGTTTATTTTCCCACTTGGTTTGAAACCAAGTTATTCAACCAACTAACACATGGTTCTAAAGTTTTTTTCAACTTGATCAAAAGAATTAACAGTCTGACAAATCAAGATCTTTGACAAGTAGCTCAAAATGTTGTTCAAAGAAATGGATATTTTGGCCATCCAGAAAGCATTTTGATCGCAATGTTAGGAGATGACGATCAAGCTGTTCGAGACAAGGGCGTGAATCACGTTCTTTCACTTTGCAAGAATGACACCTCAGTTCGTTTATTTCACCTTCCTACTTTAAACTTGGAAGCAGACATATACTATGAGTTGGCTGATTTGGAAATTTGTCAGCAACAACCTCCAGTTATTAGACATTTGTCCGATTCTGAAATTGAAAGCTGTCGAATGAAACCCTTAATTTTACACCATCCATGCCACAATCAAACTGTCGAAAGACATGTCAAATTGGTAACCGAAGCATCAGCACAAATCACTGGATTTGAAAGAAGAGACGGACTTATTCGCCAAAAAATTAGATCTCACAAATTGTTAAAAAAGTTTGACACTAAAATGCGTAAAATGTTTTTATGTTGTATTGACTGTTGATAACACATCTATGTTTGCCAGCCTCGCACTCACTTTTGTTGTGCACTTCGCATTACTACAGTAATATGTTGTACGACATACCCCTAAAATCAAATTTCTTAGCAAGTTACGAATTGCAAGAGTTCATGTTAACTAGTAGTGAATCACAATTCTCTGTGATGCAATTTTAGCATGAAAAACTGGTCTCTTGACTGTAACTTTTTTTATGATTGAAATAGACAAAATAGTCCTCTTAGCACTCATAGAAACATGATGATTCTGCAACTTTTGAGCTATAAATCAGGTCTCTACGACTAGCGGTTATCAAGTAACATGATTTTATGGCCATTTTACCCCCGCGACCAATTTTTGGGGAAGTAGCCAGCCCATGGTAGGTGGCAACTGGCTCAAGTCGATTTTTTTTCTATTTTAAGACCATTTGCCAGGATTTCCAAACTACACTTTTTTGAATTTCCAAAAAAAATTTTTTTCACTCCACCCTAGTGCTCGTTACCAACAAATTCTACTTGAGTAGCCTAGAGCTACAGTAATTTTGTTACTTTACACCTCTGCTTGATAATCTCATTGGTGCTGGAGGTTTGCATTGACTTGATTTGCCAGTTTACTCTTAAAAACAAGCACAGTATCATATAGGCTATCTGACCAAAACATTTGATTAAATTTTTTAGGCAGACGCTACTGTTAGGTTAATTAAGAACAGGAAAATCGCTGTGGTAACCTTAACTCTAACCCAAACCCTAACGATAATTTAAAGAAGGAAGTGTCTACTGCACTGATTTGGTTTCTGATATGAAAAAGCTGCTGCACCAGCAGCCAGTTAAATTGCTTTTTTCTCATCAATTCGACTAAATACAGCACTTGACGTATTGAATGCATAGTCTTGGTGGTGTAGTGGTAAGGGTATGTGTCTGCCGAATCTCGCGTTTGGGTTCCATTCGCGTCAAACATGCTTGGCCAGTCTCACGATCTGTGATTCAGTAGATTTGTGCTGCATTCTTTTCCTTCAGAACCTTGCATTAGACTGTTAGAGTTAGGGTTCGGCAACGATGCCAGCCTGAGAGATAGCAAATCAATGCGCAAAAAGAAACAACCGATGAAGCTGCTATTTTACATTGAAAGCCAGGTGGGTGCTCTAAACACTGCCTTTAAAAAATAAAAAAAGTGAATGAGTGCTCACTATTTGCTCTCTTATTCTCTTTAGGGGCATTACCGTATGTAACTTAACCGTGTTGCTTTTGCACTGGATCGGCTTCTAATTATTAGCGGTATTATTTAACACAAGCAACTACCAATTTTTTATGTTGAGTGAGCAGTGTGCCTTCTATTAATTTTGCATGTAAAGTACCGGCATAGCCTATCTCAATACTGTAATAAAAGGGTTGAAAACCACTTGACTACAGTAAGGTGTTCCCAGCAAGAATGCCTTAAAAAACATCTTATATAAAAAAAACATCATCAAAACAAGGTTTTTTCAGCAAATTTTCTTTCAACAAAAAAATCCCAAAACAGTTGATGAAATGGGATAAAAACAGTTTTTTTGGAGCACACTTTTCTTCTATTGTTTAGGACTTGTCGCTTTGTTCAGTTGTTTGCGTAATTTACATCAGATTTTCATTAAGTTCAAAAACATCAGTTTTCTCCAAAAATAATTTACATTAAAAAACATAAGACAGTCAGACATCTGATCGTATGCTGGTAAGTCAAAAACATCTGATCTGATCAAATCAACTTTTATTCAGAATAGTTTAACCAGTCAACGCTAACACCACAACACATATCGGTAAAAAAGATGAAAATCGCGAAAGCACAAAAACCAAACCTAATGACATCAACGCTGGGAACACTGACCAGTGTGATCTGAACTCTGAACAGATAGATACCCAACCCCTGCACAAACATACCGGTAGATAAGGCATACCGGTACGTAAATCTTTTTGAACAGCAGGATCTATGGTAAGAACAAAGGCGCGAAATCTTCACATATTTTGCTTCCAAAATTCACTAGAGGGCAATATATTAAAACAATTCAAGCGGAAATGAATCTTAACTAATATTTAAGAAACTAAAAGGTTATTAAAATCTTTTGTCGCAAAGTTTGTTTTCAAATATTGTAATATTTATTAAAGTATCCAAGATACAACGTAATAATAGATTTTACATACAGTATAAGCAAAATGTAAGCTATTAAAAACAAAAGCAAAAAATACATTAAATTTAGAAATAGCTACTAGAAAATTAGCAAGACAAAAATTAGTTAAACACATCTATCGATACGATCGATAGAAATAGCGCCAATTTAGCAAATCCACCACGTGTTCACTTTGAATAATTCCAAAATTAGCAAGAGGAGTAGACAACATCTCAGAAGTTCAGAACTTGCTAAGCCTTCCATACTTATGAGAGGTTTGTTGTGGTAGGGTTGTTGAATTGTGATGTCTGGTACGGTGTCCATACTTACTGATGCTAGCGCGATGCAGTTGAACCTGGTTGAACTAATTGTAGTACCAGTGTGATACTGGTCGAGAATCCTCTTACTGGTGAGCTTGTAAGACTTTGATAACAGTCTGAAAAGAAGGTAAACCGCTACAGTATGGATGGCAAGTGCGAAATTCCCCTGGTGTGTGGTCTGAAGGTTTGAGTGAGCTGCCAGGATAGGCTATGTGTGAATTCCGATGCTGATGAAACACTAGCCTAATGGAAAAACAGATACCAATAGGCTACCATATGCCGGAATGAGTGAAGTGCTGTCTTACAGTTGTGAAAAATTTGGTATAGCCTGGTTATGCAACAAAATTTACATTTTCAGTTAAATTAATTAGGCTACTGTAGCCTAATTAGTGCAGCTAGGCTAGTTGCAGCTATATCACTAAGCAGTAAGCCAGGTTTACTGAAGTAAGCCTACACTGTTGAGCACTGATACCGGTACCAGTAGGCTACTGAATGGACTAGCATTGGTATCGCAGCTTTCTGAAACAGATTAATGAATCTCATTGGCACCATAATTTGTATTGGTAGGCTACCTTATGATACCAGCAACAATTAAGCTACTGTAAATAATGTACCGTATCAGAGTAAATCAGTACGTAAGTTGCCTAGGTCTGTAGGTTAGGCTAGGCTAGACTAGACTGCTTGGTTTCATGCAGTAAAAGTTGACCAGACGAATTGTGATGATTTTTTGTTAGGCTGACTTAGTTGGTGCCTTGTGAAACAAACAAAAAAAAAAACTTCAATCGTGGACAATGAAATGCATATTGACATATGGATGTGGTTACTTTGCATTGAGTTTATTGTTTTTAGTGGCTGCTTGTAAGTACTGACAAGTTTGTAGGCAAATTAGTCTACAGTACCGCTACATTTCTACGTCTGACATTGGTTGTCTCAACTATTTATTTATTTTATTTATTTATTTGTGTCAGACTCAACAAAGGTCCATAATAACACGAAAAACAAAAACAAATTTATCAGGCACAACACAAAGCATAAACATGCATGCTAATTTAGCCAAAATGTAATTTTGAGTAATGCACTGAAAAATCGGAATCAAGAAAACATGCAGAGCCAAAAATTTGTTGAATGTAAGCATTTGAAGAGCGCTTGCATCTTATTATGAAATTTGCAGTATGTTTTCTCGATAACGAATAAAAGGTCGAGATGCCGGTATCAACCATAGTTTCATTGATGTGTATCCTTCTAGGGAGATTCAAAAGTACACGATAAGCATTGTTGTAAGCTACACGAAGGTGATTTATACTCGACGCAGGATAACGACACCAAAGATTGATGCCATAAATGGAGGAACAAAAATAACGAAACAAAATGTTTTTTACAGTAACAGAGCATTTGAAAAACCTAGTATGAAGCATGTTAGCTTTGCAATATATAGTTCTTACTCGAGCTTTAATATCAAGTTCATCAGAAAGAACACTGCTAATTGCAACACCAAGGTATTTAATACTACTCATAAATTCAACATGCTGGTCATTCACACTTAGATTGTGATCAGTGATTTACTGGTAGTTATTCTAGTACTGTACTGGTAGCTGATAGGTTCTAGTGATAAATTTTTTTAAGCTATCACTATGCAGTCACTATGAGTACCATTTCGGCTAATGTATGTTTAGTAACATTAAAATCAATTTTTGATGTTTGAGCTGTTGTAACATGTGACTGAATTTGATTGACACTTGTTTAATGTGTGATTTTTGCTATTGACACAAGTGAGCGTGGGACTTCGTGTGGGCATGCTGTCACCTTCGCTTTAATGCTTCATGATGCAACAGCTTTTTCGTTGGGTTTTTGCTAAGCCAGCCATCACGGCATTCTAGTGAAGCGTGAATGGGTGACTTACTGTTTAGTTATTGTAGCTGTTTTTTTTTTTAGTTAAAAAGCTATCTAGACCTAGAGATGAGTTTAAAAGTTACTAACTTTTGAACAGATACAGTGGAGAAAGGGGATGTATTGGTTTGGTTTAAACAAGTGCAACTAGCCAAAAGTTTGCTAAAATTAAAAGATTTGGCTGTGATCGTACCCCTGTTTTTTGACAGTCCTGCCTTCACTGTATATGACCAACTCAGTAACGAAGAGCTGTGTTTGCCACCATCAAGTTTTCAGCTTACAACGAGTTTTGGAATAGGAAATGGAGAAGCAGAGAGACAGTTGACGTATTTTTGGTCAGAATTGAATGACTTGCTAGTTTGGCTAACATTGCCAGTGAGGAGAACAAAGTCGGCAGTGTGGCTGAATGGGTAAAGGCGTTGTTTTTATGATGACCCTGATCGAATGATCTGGGCTCAACCCGCACCCTAGTTACATTGTTGCGTCCTTGGATAAGACGCTTTACGATGATTATCTCTTCTTGGTGGCTTTGAACAAGCAGCAAATTCAGTGGACAAGAATTCAAAGAAATTCACAGGAACATTGGATCATCGGAAACTCCTAAGCAGGTGCGGATTCCTCCAATCACAAAGCAGTCCTGGTAATGAAAAGTGTGCGTATCGTCCAACAAGTTAGCATCTGACGCTGTCCGGTGCCAGGAGAATAAATATGCGCTACAACAACAACGCTACAACAAATTGTAAAACTTGCATTTGTCATGGGATTGCTGAGTAAATGAGCTGCACAATTAAGAGCAATGCCAAAACTTAACACATTGGATTTAAATGCAATATTGCTAATGGCGAGACCATTGATAACTGAGATAACTCTTTGTCTGAGGTTGGAACAGTCACAAGAGCTAGTTGTGATAGAAGTTGTTTTACTTGTGGAGGACCACATTATTGCAAGGATTGCCCCAAAGAGAAACCAAAGGAACTAATTTGCTTTTCTTGCAACAAGCCAGGCCATATTGCAAAGTATTGTGATTTTGTGAGAAACACAAAACATCTGCTCTAGCAATCACCCAGGAGGCTTCAAAGGCGTGGCCATCCCATGCTCAAAAATTTCTGTCAAAGGACAGGCAGTTTGAGGTTTAATTGATAGTGGCTGCACTGAAATGTTTGTGGCACCAACCAGGGCATGGTATGGAATGGAACGGAAATTTTAGTATGGAATATGGAAGATGCCAGAATGAAATTGAATGGATGATTCCAAGAATAAAAAGGAAGACAATATTCCATGCTTCCATACCAATTCCATACTAGATTTCATTCATGGCATTCACAGGAAATTATATATGAATAGTGATAATTATAAATATGTGGAAGCATTTAGCAGGTAATCATCTGTCGACAAATTAATAGAATAATTTGTTCATGAACATTGCGCAAGCAGTGTAGGCTGCATCATGAGATCATAGAACATGCTCAATGCAATTTGCAGCTGCATTGATGCTGACTGGCTTAATTTTTGTTTTGAGAATGACAATTTACTTAGTGCCATCCTTGAAGCAAGTGAAGTGAGGGGGCATTAAAATAGACTGAACTTTTGCACATTAAAATTGATCTTGTATGGCTGCAAATTAAATGTAGTTTCAAAATTCTGTAATCATGTCTATAAAAGAGACAAGTTAGTCTGGAGGCTTTTAGCTCTTTTCATTTTCAGCCTATAATCACCTGAAAAGTCTATCAGCAGCAGTGACTGCAACCTAAACAACTTAAGCATGCTTTATGAAACCCAAAGAGCTGGTCTTTCTAATAACAAAATTATTGATTTTTGAAAAAATGCAAAGTCTACATTTTGTTGCTCTACATTTCTACTCTACGACACATCCATAAACAGGCATGTAACCAAGATTTTGCTAAAGGAGGAGGCTTGGAAGTTAATTTTTTTTTGTTTGAAAAACTCCTCGATCGGGTGGCAAGCTGAGCAAAGAGAGGGCAACTGAATCATCTCATATAGACAGGGGTCTAAGTGCAAAGCCCCTTTCATTGGGCGATTTTTTTTTGTTTTGAGAAAAAATAGCTATTTCAATGCCATTTGTATCACATTTTGCTGGTTTTTAAAGTTATTTGAACGAATTAAACTGCTAAGACTTAGAAGGCAGTAGAAAAATTAAATTGCCCAGCCCATTCAGCTCCTGCTTTATTTACAGGTCAATTCAAAAACACAACTAAACGCATGCATTTTAGGGTTAAATTTTTTAAGTGACTTGGCTGTGGGGCTAAGCCACCCGTTGCCTTCATAATTGTGCCACTATATTCGTAAACTCTTAACAACCTGTTGTGCATCTCAACCCATATTTTGAGAAACACTGGTTTTGCACTTACAATACTTTGAATTAAATGCGATGCAAACGCTCATGGTTTTAAAATTGATATGACTAGCCTAATTACTTGATTATCTATTAGGTTCAGAGTTGTAAACTTTGGATGTTAAATCTGGTGTTAAAAACTTGAATCACTATAATTTTGGTATTTAAAAACTTCAATATACTGCTGCTGTAGGTAACTTTAGGCAAGTAGGTAGGACTGAATGTTATTATTCCTTTTTGCATCATTGTCGGTTTTTTTGTCGTTACATGATGTTCCAAAAAAGTTTTTTTTGTAAACCAAAATGAGGGGCAAGGCCCCCTGCCTCCCATAGTGATGGTACTGACTTTGTCAAGTGATAAAACTTTTTCTTGCATCGTAGAAAAGATTTTTATTTACTTTTCTATTTTTGATTAAGCATAATTCTTTATTGTTTTTTTTGTGTTAACCTTTTTTTAGGTATTTTTGTAAAATGTTTTGGCAGTTTGGCTGTGCCAAATTTCATAGTTGGTGTGAATACAAACTTGTAGTCATTAAACCCAGTGCATACCTGTCAACCTATCGTCTGTTGATTAAGTGGTTGATATTTTTATGCTGAGTGAACTTATGTGGCAGCTCATTGCAATAGTGCTTTAAAAATAGGGCTGAGATGCATCATACCACTGCTTACTTTCGTGAGTGACTACTTGCAATGGTATGTGTAACGTTGCAAAAGTATAGGCCTGATACGAATTACGTATAGCTTCCAGTCTAAACTTACCTTGGTATGAAAGTATGGAATGGAATATGGAAGAAAATTTAAGAATGAAATATGGAATGGAAGATTTTTAGTACGGAATGGAAAAAAAATTGCCAGAATGGAATATGGAAAAATCGTCTTCCATACCATGCACTGAGGCCAACTGTTTGGACTGCTGAAATAAATGGATGTAAACAAATAATGACGGCAAACGAGAGAATCATTAGTGACCCAGAACAGGGTATATACCTCATGTAGACATCATTGTTGGAACTGATGTATTAAAACATTTCAAATTTTGTTTGGACTGGCAAAAGTTTTTAATTTCAGCTGCTGTGGCCTCAACCAGTATAGCTTTACAGTACCTAATAATTTCCTAAAGCAACTTTCGGGTATGCTTCAATGGAGACAAATGGGTCACAAAGTGGGATTGGAAGAAAAAGCCAGTCTTACACAATTGTAACAATGTTTACACGATGGATGAAGTTATGTAGCAAACGTTTGAGTCTGAAGTAAAAAGATGGATTGACAATGGTTGGTTGGTGAAACATAACTGTTCTGGAAAGGGAGTAATACCATTGAAGGCTGTTTTGCAAGAAAAGAAAGGCAAGGTACGCCAGTGCTCAACTTTCGTGAACTCAATGAATTTGTTCAATGCAGTGGAGCGGATGCTGACATATGAGATGAAAAGTTGAGAACCTGGAGAAAAAAATTGGCTAAGTGTGCTTACTTTGCTTGACATAAGAGATACATACATGCAGATATTTGTGGATGATGAATGCTGCAAATATCAGACGGTCAAATTCAAGGATCAATTTTACACATTGCATAGACTTGGTTTTGGTTTGAACTGTGTGCATGAGATAGTGAAAGCTGTTGTGTCAAAGGTATCAGTACTGCCTTTAGATGAAAGTGTTTGCAAAGAAACTGATCACTATAATAATGACATTATTGTTGATCTCAATGAAGTTAGTGTAAAAAAGTTGAAGAACATTTTGTTAAAATATGGATTGGTTATGAAACCATGCAAAAATTTAAGTTTGGCAAATGTTCTTGGATTGAAAACATACAAACGGAAAGGTGTTGTTTGATGGGAATGAACTGAACTGAAGAGTGAAATTGGGCCACCAGCTTTGGATTCCATGACAAAGCTTCAGGTGTTTTCTTTTTGCGAAAAGTCAGTAGGTCACTATCCAGTTGTCAGTTGGCTGCAAGTTGCATAAAGTTTTGTTTAGGGAGGTTGCCAAGGTGATGCATGGGATAGCCTTGCTGGTCTCGTAGCTAAAGCAAGACGAAAAGACAGTTTAACTCATTTGAATTCTGCCTATCCAGTTTAAGAGCTGTGGTCAGTCCCTCCGTTTTTAGGTGGTTGAATATATGGTGTGATGCAAATAAGATTGCTTATACTGTCGCCTTGGAAAAGGAGAATGAGATCATTGCAGATGCAGCTTGGCTGTGAAAGGCTGGTGATAATACTTGTATAAAACAAATCTAGCGGAAATGAATGCTGTTGTCAAGCGATTCAACCTTGATATGAAATGAAACCCGCAGGATATTGCAACAATGACAGATTCTGCGGCAATATATTTGAAGATGTCATCGATGCTGAAAAAGGAAAAAACATATAAAAGTGTCCGGTCATTCTGAAATGCTTGTGAAGAGAAGGATTCCTATACTTTTGGAGACACCAAAAGCGTACAGTGCTATAGAATGTATTCCTAGTTCCCACTACCAAGAATAAAGCCGATGGTCTAACACGAGTGCCAAAGCATTGGCCAAGAAATTCGTTAGACTCTGTTGGCATGGTTTTTTTACGTGCTAGTAAGGACTTAGGTGAACATTCTCACAGTGTGCATCATTGTGGCATGAATACAGCACTGTATTTTGCGCGACAAGTAGACCCGAAGTTAGTAGGGATGAAGCAGATCGAGTTGTGACGAACTGTTGAGAATGCCAAGTAATTGATCACACTGCAGTAAGAATGGATGGCGTTGAAATGAGCATAGATGACGATTGGAGACATGTTTCAGTGGACGTTACTCATCATGGACAGCAAAAATATTTAATGATTGTTGATTGTGGCCCTAGCCGATTTGTCATCCGGCGTACTCTCAAGAACGAATCTTACTCTGAAATAGTGCCAATGTTGAGACAAGTTTTTCTCTGTTAAATCCCCCAGCTGAAGTTTCATGTGACAACGGAAAATCGTTTATGTCAAAGTTGATGCATGAATTTAGCAAATTGTGGGCAGTGAAACTAATTTTCGGATGTGCTTGTAAACTATGTGGCAATTAGAGAGTGGAATGGATGTACAAATATCTACTAAAAAACTGTTTTAGCTTAAATGAAAAGTAAAGATTTGATGAATTTATGTATTTGGGGGGTTCCTGGGGAGGGGTCTCACCTCTTAACCATGCCAAAATATTTATTTTTTACAGACTTCACATTAAAAACAATTAGCTCTCTAACAAGTGATTTAAAGAAATTGATTTAGGAGTGGTCCAATTTTCGGTTTCCTGAGGGAGTGGTACCCTTAAACTATGTCAAAATATTTGTTTAATATTTAATAATATTAAAAACAATTAGCTTCCCAGCCTTAGCCATTCGAAAAATTGAATTTTGGGGGGTTTATTTGGTGGAGGAGAGTTTTTGGAGAGATACCCCAAACTAGCCTATATCAAAATATTTGTCTGTTAAAAATCTGCTGATTTCACAAAAACGCTGGCACCCTAAGTCAAGCCGTTAAAAAAATTTAATTTTTTGGAGTGCATTTGAGGGGATCCCCAGGGGGGTGGCACCCCCAAAATATGCAAAATATTTGTCTCCTAAATATCTGCTAATATCAATACAAACTGGCACCCTAGCTTGAGCTGTTCAAAAAATAGGTTTTTGGGGGGTCTATTTTGGGAGGTCCCCAGGGGGTGGCACACCCAAACTATGTCAAAATAATGTCTGTTAAATATCAGCTGATATCATAAAACATTGGCACCCTAATTTGAGTCCTTCAAAAAATTGATTTTTGGGGGATCTGTTGAGAGGGTATCCCCGGGGGGTGGCACCCCCTAACTATGTCAAAATATTTGTCTGTTAAGTATCTGCTGATATCAAAAAACTAGCACTCTAGCTTGAGCCATTAAAAAGATTGATTTTTGGGGCCCCATTTTGGGGGGGTTTCCGGGGGAGTTGCCCCAAAAAATTTCGAGAGAAAAAATTGCGTTTGCAGCTCAACAACTTTACACAAAAATTAAGTTTCGATGTTTTGTGGTTTAGGAGAAGAAGAGCGTACAAAATTTAGGAAGAAAAAAAAGGAAAAAAAAAAGAAATAAACCTCATCGCGTCCAAAAGTGGGTTGGTTGGGATGAAAGGGTGTCTTAAGACATATAACCATGTGAAATATTTTTTGCCGTACTTAAACCGTTTTTGAATGAGACTGCTTTTTACGCCAAACTTGTAGGGCGGTTTTTGGGTTCTAAAACCAAAGTCAATTGACCGATTGCCTCGAAATTTGGTGCAAGCTTATAACTCATTAATCTCAAACTGCTGTCAAAATTTCATAAAGTTAGACGAAACCGTTCTCGAGTTATAAGCAAAAGTCTGAAATTTCGCACTCGTTAGTTGGAAAACGGCCGAGTAAAAACAAAAAAACACGCGACGCGAGCGTCGATTGTTCCAATAAAATAGACTGCGCGCTAGGGGTATTCCAAAAAAAAAATTAAAAGCAAAAGTGCCAGTGGATGAACTTTTTATTATGTTGCAAGAATGATTTTTAAAAATTTTGAAAAAAGTTTTCCCACAAACGTGATTTTCGGTCCCCACCTACCCCCAATTTTGTGCTTTTTTGTTTGCAGTGCTTTACTGGCTCAAACAACATGCGAAATACCCTTTTTGGAGGATGACCCTTACTCTTACACAGACTTTAAAAAAAATTTGGTCAAAATCGACCAATGGGTTCAAGAGATACAAGCAATTAAGTACTCTAATTGCACAATACTCCCTCTAGTGGCAGAAATTCAAAATGCTCTATTTTTGGTTGATTTGTGTAAAATTAGTGTCTAATCCTACATTTTCGATAACGACGAATCGAATGCAATGGTTAGTTTTACAGAATTTTGCCACTAGGGGGCAGCAAACATGATTTCACCAATATTAGTGATTACCGTATTTACTCGTTTTATAGCCCGGGCCCTTATTTTTTTCAACCAAACTCACTACCGGGCCCTTATTCAAATGGGCCCTTATTCAAGCACGGGCGCTTGTTATTTTCAAAGTAAAATTAGCACAAAAATTATCGTTGAAGACAAATATTTCACGACATTAATCCTTTTTCACGACATTAATCCTTTTTTACGACATTAATTCTTTTCAACAAATGGGAGCCGTTTATACTACTATCAGTTCTTTGCTTTTGGCGGGAAAGTCTGATACCTGTTATGTAATCAATGCTATCTGTTATGTAATCAATGTATACATAACCAATGCTATCTGCTATGCATTTGGACGCCTAAGGCGTGAGTGTTATCTATCACAGCTTGAAATTCAACAGCGTTGTGACACAAGCGCTTTTTAGCCGCTTCTTATTTCCTATTGTTTTCTACCACTGAAAAATCAGCTTTTGCACCGGGCGGGTATTCAAGCACGGGCCCTTATTTATTTTTTGTTCTGCTCACACGGGCGGCTATTCAAACGGGCCCTTAATCAAGATCGGGCGGTAAAACGAGTAAATACGGTATATGCTTTTAAGGTGCATAAGTTTTTTGCAAATAAATGTTTTAGTAGTTTTATGACAACTTAAAACTAAAATGTAATGATCTTTTGAGCTCAATGTTCAGGTTTCGGTTTCATGCAAGTAATAGCATAGGGTTGGCAGTCGAAGGATTGCTGGTTCTGGGCCGTTATTACATCTAACTGTGCATTTCAGCGTAAGTCTAGAAAAAAACTTTTTGCCTCTGCTTTTGTAATCGCTCATAGGTAAGCTGTTTCCTAGTTGTGAAGTTTTGGTTTGATTGATGACTAGCAAACATTAAACCCTGCCTAATTCACTGGCACAACATAGTGGGTACGTTTTGATTGTTTTCTTGAAAAAAAAAAAAAATTTAGATCAGTGCTTCCCATGCACCACGTTATACATGTTTTAATCACATACCTGCAATCCCAGATCAGCTATTAATGGTTTGACCTGATATATCTTACTGTGTACTACAGATTTAGCCTTCCATCACAGAAAAACTTAAAAGAATAATTGCTATATTTAACAACCATAAACTGATTTTTTTCTTTATCTCACCAAATTGGTGAGTCACCTTAATATGTCCAAATAATTTTCTTATTTGTCTAGAGTTATGGCGTATCATAAATCATCCAGAATTATTCAAAAAAAATGTTTATGCATGAACTGATAATCTACTTGGCAAAAGTCTCTCCTTGCAAGAACCCACAAGGAGACATGTGCCAAAGGTTGACTGCTTAACTGATTTTGTGCGTATGCCCTTAAAAAAACATGTACTTGGCCGTTACTACTTTTTGCTGGAGAGCACCAAGTCAAAGAAAGATAGACTTCCAATCATATGCAAAAAGCTTACTGATCTTTGGGCAAAACTGAACTTTCCCCTCTTAACAGAAAAAGATGGAATATATTGTTTAATTTGTCTAATCAAGCAATATGAAAAATATCAGCGCAGACCTACCAGCAAATTTGAAGCAGAGATGTCGAAGATATTTAACATTACAAACTCAGATGAAGAGTGGGTGTGCGAGGAGGCCAAGAAGCTTTATCAAAATCAAGTTAAATTAAATCGTAGTATTGGATATATCACAAATAAAAAGGCTCCCTTGAGCACCATTGACCCTTCAAAAAGAAAACTTCTGAAGGAACCTTTTATTGAAAGCTGTGAACCTTCAACAACAATGATAGTGGAAGCTCCAGAATATGACAGCAGTGATGGGTTAAGTTCGGCAAATATAGCAAACATAGAAGACAAGCCACCTAAAAGATATTGATGACAAATGACTAAAAAAGCTGTCAAGTTAGTAACCCGTCCTAGACGTTTCTTACAAAAAAAAAAACATCTAGCATTCTCTCAAAAATCAGTGATGGAACAGCAGCTCCCAGACAGTCTGCAATACGGAAAGGAGTCATCAGAAAGAGTTTGTAGCAAGAGAAATCTTCAAAACTGACAATAAAATGCCCTGTTAGGCGTAACTTGACATAAAGCTAACAGTAATTCAACTGCAACCTTATGTTATTTTTCGGCAAATTTGCAACCTGAAGATTGGCAAAAAAAGATAATTACATTAAAATTTTAAGCAACAAGCACTCTAAGTTGTCATGAAAGTACTAAACTGTTTAGTTCCAGAAGCAAAAAATTTTGATATCTTTATAGCATATACTGTTATCACCAATATCAATCAAATCATGTTTGCTGCCCCCTAGTGGCAAAATTCTGTAAAACTAACCATTGCATTCGATTTGTCGTTATCGAAAATGTAGGATTAGACACTAATTTTACACAAATCAACCAAAAATAGAGCATTTTGAATTTCTGCCACTAGAGGGAGTATTGTGCAATTAGAGTACTTAATTGCTTGTATCTCTTGAACCCATTGGTCGATTTTGACCAAATTTTTTTTAAAGTCTGTGTAAGAGTAAGGGTCATCCTCCAAAAAGGGTATTTCGCATGTTGTTTGAGCCAGTAAAGCACTGCAAACAAAAAAGCACAAAATTGGGGGTAGGTGGGGACCGAAAATCACGTTTGTGGGAAAACTTTTTTCAAAATTTTTAAAAATCATTCTTGCAACATAATAAAAAGTTCATCCACTGGCACTTTTGCTTTTTCTAAATTCTAAAAAATAATTTTAAGGAATACCCCTACTGCGCACCATATTGACCGAATATCTTTTGGCCGTGGTATGAATCCCGCAGTCGATATTACAACAAAAATAACAATATGTTTAAAAAAAAGAACCATCAAGAGCACAATCATCAACCATTGCGGCCCTGGCATACTATTGCAAGGCACTGGACTACCAGACAAAGAAACCTAAAATATTACTGGTCTGGTATGACTGTAGTCTAAAAAAGTCTAATATCTCTCTAGAATTATCGAGCACCACAGGGCATGAATCGAATATTTTGATATTGATTTGCGAAATAGAGGATTGCGAGAAATTAAGTGATGACCAGGTGATCACTGTGACAGAGATCCAACCATAAGACTCTAGACCATTTATTTGCTAATTGTCATAGCAAACATTGTGCTCTAGAGGCATTGAAGGTTTAAAACAAAAACAAACAATACACGAAAGACTGATTGGGCGATCTCAAGCTTGTGAATGATAATTAATCAGACTGTAAAGTGGCGACGACGATTTTTCAATAAAATTTTTGTCAAACTTGTCATATAAAATTGAAGCTATTTATTTTTAATGCTTATTGTTAACAATCTTCTTTACTCGCCCTGTCAATCAAATAGGCAACACGCTTGTCCCTGGAACATAGAAAAGAAGTGGAGTTTAAATTGCAGTCCCGCCAAACCAAACCCATTGTTGCTAATGGCTTGATCGCTTGTGCTGCAACATCTCTACGAACTTGTGTGGATCCTAGCTATAATGACATGGATATGGACCCTGCCGACTAGTTTAATGCAAATGTTTATTATTACATTGCCAGCATACTAAGATAGATTAGAGGTTTTTCATTACATTCGATTTTACAGTACACTGGCTATTATAAATATCCAAATTGTACCTTGATTTTAATCAACAGTAAAAAACTTGTAATTCGTTTTGAAAATTAAAAAAAAAAACCCAAAATTTTTTCATCATTTTTGTCGTACAACACGACATGTCAGTTATGATGTCATCAGTTGATGATGTCATCAATCATCATATAATCTAAGCTTGCATTAGCCATTGCATTTGAGTAATACATTACCTAGCAACTTTGTTCTATGTGAGCATACACGTTTGCATGATTTTTTCAAAATATGTCGTCATCAACGATGATGTCATCACAAACAATGTCAAAAAATATTTGATGGCAAAATGCAATCGAATCTGCAAAAAACATTATTTAAACAAGTTTTAGTCAAGTTTCAGATGCCAAAAGTTTGAACTTTTATTAATTTCTCAAAATTGGTGACATATTTTAAATTTTGGTTTGCTTATAAAAATGTGTATCATTAACCAAATTCGTACTGAACGTTTCCATTTACCTATACTTTCTTGAACATCAATTTTGGCCTTTTACGTCAAATAGAACAAAAGTTGTAAGAGTCGACAATCACTCAAAAGTATTTGAATTTTTACAATTTTGGTGATATTTTTGTTCCTGGATTGTGACGTCATAAATGTTTCTGGAGATTGCACATGTCTCAATTGTTCAGTGACCCAAGTTTGGAAGTTCAGATCCAACCACAAGAAAAGTTAAAGGGAATATAAAAGTCAGCAATCCTAAAAAATTGAGCTAACTATTACAGAAATGACGTCATTATGATGTAAATGGCCAGGAAAAGTGGGGTGGGTACAAACCTAGCCGGAAGCTTCAAACGATACTGAGCATCGCTACATTGGTAAAAAGTACCGTACATCTATCTGGGGCCCGTAAACGCGTTTTCTAATTAGACGAAGCGTATATTTTTTTCATGAAAATTTAAGATTATCGTATTCATTTATTAAATCAGAACTGAGTTTCGATCTTGCACTCGTGACATTGTCAGGTAAACGTTTGGTAAGCAAATGTCGTTTGGTAAATGCATTAAGTCAATATTCAGAAAAAATGTTAAAAGCGGCATCTACTATTCCATGACGATCCAAGTAATTTTCACCAACAACCGCTTTCGAATGGGCTCTTCCTTTCACACAAAGTGTTTATAACCAACAAAATTTCTGTTTTACATTGTTCACTTAGCCTATACTGGCCGCCAATTTTTCCTAGTTGTCAGTTCCTTCTAACTTGTTCTGCAATGCTCCACTGGGAATGTCGTAGTGTTTTGAAGCTTTCCGGGGACTTGTCCTTCCAAATTTAATTTGATCTTAGGCAGAGCTCTGATCATTGGCTATGTAGCCATTACGATAATTCCTTATTTTTTTACGTTTATTGGCACGATCCAGAAGGATCTCAGCCCACTCACTGAACAAATGTTGTTTGTTTATTATACTCTAAGTAACCCTAAAGCTGCATTCGCACGGGCGACTTTCAGCTGTGAGAATCGTCATTTTGCCATTTTTCTTTCTCAATTGCTTTTGTTTCTTTCTCGATTTGAGAAAAAAAAAATCAAAATGCCTATTTTCGCAGCTAAAAGTCGCCCGTGTGAATGCAAAGCTAAAGAATGCAGCTTAAAAGAGACCGACTAACAACTTATTAAAAACTACCGTGAATTATTTTGAAATTTTAATCACAGCTGATGTCAACCGATAATGAATGAGAGATTGAATTTGTTTTGGCTGTGCCGGTTGACCAGGATCCCTGAAAAAAGGTTATCCACGAACAGTTTCGACTTCCTTTTCTCTCATCAGGCAAATATAGGCTTGAACCCATAAACTTGTGATCGTCAGTCTACTTTTCTGACGAATAATCTCATTCTTGATCGGTTGGCACCAGCTGTAGGCTTATTTAAAATTTTGATCTTGCATCACAAGAGGCTACAGGTAGCTGGTTTCAAAAGACTGTGATTATGCACTTAGCCTACAGTTTGGATATGTCTGAATTGCCATTTAATTCAATAGCCTAAATTGCCATCACGTCACTGAAATGACTCGTGGCTGAGTGGTTAGAGTGCTTGACTGGCGATCACAAGGTCATGGATTCAATCCTCCCTCGCTTGATAAGACTCGTATTACAAAATACCTAAATCTCAACAAAGCACCCGGGTATGATGATATACCGACAAGACATATTAAGGCAGCAGCACACTCGCTATCTCCTTTTCTATCTAGTATTTTTAATTCATGTTTGCAAAGTGGTCAATATCCGGATGAACTTAAAATAGCGCGGGTCACACCTTTGCATAAATGGGTTCCAAATCTGAAATGAAAAACTACCGTCCTATATCAATCTTCTCTGTTTTTAACAAATTATTTGAGACAATAATCAAGCGGAGACTTTTAACTTTTGAAATAAGTACAATGTTTTTGTTCTGACGCAGTTTGGATTTTGAGAAAATCATTCCGCTCCTATTGCTATTGCATATCTAAATGAACTAATCATCAACGATTTGGATAACAATAATAGTGTTTGCGCAATATTCTTGGACTTAGCTAAAGCGTTTAACACATGTAATCACAAAATACTACTATTTAAATTGGATCAAAATGAAATAAGAGGAGTTGCCAATGATGTCATCAGATCTTATCTCACAAACCGTAAATAATTTGTAAGTGGAAACGGCTATTCATCATCGCTCTTAGATATAAACATTGGATTACCCCAAGGCAGTGTACTGGACCCAATTGTTTTTCTCATATCAATGACTTATTTAATTGTTCCTACTTCAAAACAATGTTGTATGCAGATGACAGTGTTTTGACATTGTCTCATAAAAATGTAAATTGTTTGCAAACTATGTTGAATTTCAAATTACCAAAAATCAATCTTTGGTTCAAATCAAATCAATTTGTGACTAAATGTTAATAAAACTGACTTTTTGTTTTGTACTCAAAGCAAAGAAAAAATATTTCCACAAACAAATGATTGTAAAATAAAACAGGCCAATTGCGTAAAATATCTAGGAGTATTTCTGGATGACAAACTCACTTGGAAAAAGCACATTGAAACCAAATTATCGGCTGCTTCTGGTGCCATCTATAAATTACGCATGTATATATCTCAAAGAGCTTTAATGTCAGTTTATTATAGTTTAGTGTATTTTTATCTCCAATATGCAATTATTTGCTGGGGAAGTTCTTCCAAAACCATTAAACACAAACTACAAGTCAAACAAAATCGTATCATAACATGCAACAAATTTGAAACAAAAACTAAACTAAAACAATTATATGAACAGCTACTTTATAAGTATCAATAAAATATACAAATTAGAGGTTGCCAAATTTATGGTCAAAGTCAGTTTAAATAAGTTGCCTGTAGTTTGTGGCAATCAATTCACGATTTTTAGAACTTTGTCCTCTATCCTTACATACTCGACCAGAAGTGCTTTTTCCGAAAATTTTTATGTGCAAAGAACATCGTAGGTAAAAACTAATCAATCGCTTAGAATTTCTGGTGTTAAAATTTGGAATAGTTTACCCACACATATAAGAAACAAAGTTTTAACTTCAAATGACAAAACTTCATCAAAAATACTAAAACTTTACTTTTTGAAACCCCGTACCTGTTTTTAAGCGAAACCATTGTTTACTTGTGTGAATATTAAATTGCAGGCCTATATGTGTGTGTGTGTGTGTGTGTGTGTGTGTTTTTTTCCCTTTTTTTCCCAATTTTTTTTTCATTTTTTCTTATTACCAAAATCAAAACAAAACTTTCCTTTCAGTATCGAAATCCTATAGCTGAATTTTGTACTATTTCTAAGAGGAGGAGCAGACTCGGCGACCGTGTCGCTTGATTAAGCGACGTTCTTTGGTCTTTAGCTCCTTCTCGTCGTACTAAATCGTGTGGTTAAATGTTTGCTGAATTTGCAGTTATCTATTTGCTTTTTCTCGGCAATATAAGAATACTATAACGACTACTACTGACATAGTAAAACACCGGCTTTTTTTGAAAAGCATTGAACTGATAATTAAATTTGTTTTATTGTAGCGTTCAAAGTCTCCCCGGTTTACGGTAATAAAAACAAGGTATGGTTAAAGAGAAACTGCTAGAATACGGTTTTGTTGAAGAAATGAAAACTACTTGAGTCAATGAAAAGATGCCCCAAACCTTGTTCCACTATTTTCCTCGTCTGCAAAAATAGATTTGATTTTTTTGACTCCGTACCATTGGCAACACTGCATTTTGAACTTATGACATCAGAAAAGGATGACTATGCAAATTGCAAAATTTCTTGCAGATTGTGGAATGTCACGTTTTTTATTCTGCAAATTCAGCTAGAAATTTTGTAAAGTGGCAGTTTTTAGCAGAATGAGCAACCCAATGTTTGATTATTATCGAAGATCGCATTCATTAACCCGCAAAGAAATTTTTAACCTTTTTTGATGTCACAAAAGGTTGAAATGCAGGGTTTCCGATGGTACAGAGTCAAACTGATTAAATCTTTATTTTCGAATAAGGGGAAGTGTGTAACAAGGCTTAGGGCACCTCTTTATTACTTCAAGTAGTTCTCATTTCTTTAATAAAACAGTGCTTGAGAACTATCTCTTCAAGTGTTTCTGTTTTTATTTGCACTAGATAATTTTTGGTTAATTCGCATGGAAAATGAAAAGTATTCATTGCTTATCTCCATATTTTTTTCTACTCCTTAAGAACTTATTCAGCATTGCAAATATGAATACTAAATGATGTGGTTACCGTTATATGATTTTTAATATGAATACTAAATGATGTGGTTACCGTTATATGATTTTTAATATGAATACTAAATGATGTGGTTACCGTTATATGATTTTTAATTCAGTTGGAAATATGAATTCTGAATGATATGGTTACTGCTTTGTGATTTTTAATTCAAGTGTTGTTTTGTAGATTTGTTATTTTCCATCAAGTTTAATTGGGATAATGAAATTAATCAAGAATTTGTTGATGTTAAAGTGAGTACTAAGCTGGCTACAGCATACAATAGTGCAACATGTGATCTAGTAAACAGAGACAGCAAAGTAATGTTGCCGTTTTTTAGTCAAGCTGCTGCCACTACATTGGTTGGAAACTTAGCATTGTTCTATTTATTAACAAACATCTTGAGGAAAGCTGTTAATGCCAATTCTGGTGGAAGTGAAACAATTTTGAATGCACTTTTTGCTATCTTATTGGTACCAAATATTAAACTGTTTTAGATCGGAAGTATATTTAATATCGACATTGCACTCACCAAAAATTTGTCTGAAGTGAATTTAATTTCGGAAGAATTCGTAAAATGTTGGACTTTTGCAACTTTATCAACTCATATTCTTAAGTTCACATTTTTTTCTCCTGTTTAGTAAGTATCTTAATTATGAAATTATATTGTAGTGTAGTTTGCTCAGTGTGAGTAACATGGTTTGGTTAATTTTGACTATATCCGCCCAAAATTTTGGATAAATTTAAAGTTTGAATTTTTGAAATCATTTAATTTGACTTTCAATCCACAAAAAAATGATTGTTTTTCGCCAATTATTGGTGTTGTTATTGTCACTTTTTTGTTTCGGTTAGCGAATGCCAATGACAATCCAGTCAAAAGCACCGAGTTAATGCAAGACGATTCATAATTGGGTTGGTTTGAGTTAAATTTTTGCCGTCATTAAAAAGTGATGTACACTTTTTGGTTCCAAAGTTATTCTGTTTTTGTGAACTAAACTTCGCTCTTTTTTATGGTTATGTGATAAACCTCGAAAGATTGTTGGTATTGCTATTTGCAATAATAATAATTAGTTGTGTTGTTTTAACACTAGCAACACTTTTCTGAAATTCGTTAGCGTGGCGTTATAAGTTTATTTTAGCACTGTTTTCCAGGTGAACGCTTCGCTGATTTTTGGAGAAAAGTATTGTAAAGTATCGATTATAACTATCTTTTATTCACATTTACACTCAATTTATGATATTACAATTTAAATTAAGGCATTGAAAGAAATAGGCCATTGTAATTGGTACTTCTCTATATTCGTATTACTTCTCTATATTCGTTCTCTATCTGTTGATTTCTTTAGTTTTATGGATACTTTTACGCAATGTATTGATTGTTTGCAGTTTTGTGCCTTCTGTTGATATAGAAAAACCATGTGAAAATCAAAGTCACATTTCTCTTTACGATGGTGTTACTGCAATAAAGTCAAACCTGGTGTATCAAGTTTGCGGAAAAAATATTTCAAATGGTACCGTTGTTTACTCTTCTAATTTGACAACTTTGGAATATGTTGTGAAATATTCTTCTTTCTCTTTACATCCAGCATTCGAAGTACGTGTTGAAGCAATGCCAGGTAAATTTGTTTTTCACATCAAGCCTCCTATGTTTTCAATTGTTATTGACCACGATTTGGGTTAAGAGCCAAGCACTTATCATTTTAGATACTCAGTGACATTGCTGCTACTGTTAACCTTCATATTTGCTGAATACTGGGTCCATTTATGATGACTCAGATTTTAATTTATTGTCGCATTTTTTTGTCAAGATGCCTTCTCCTGGAGATGGCGGAAGATCATTGCGGACTTCGAGTCAAGCTCCTTTTGCCCACTTGTCTACCACATCCAGAGGAAGCTTTATAATGTTCTTTTTATTGCTAAACTGTAAGCAGGGAAGCTGTAATTTAAGTTTTGCAATATTTTTCTTTCAGTAGCGGGTACTTTATTGCAAGATCACCGATCTGTTTAAATTTGTTTTATTGAAAGTATAAATGTCTCCAGCTTTTCAAGTTGTTGTCAGTTGATAATATTGACAAAGCTTTTAATTGCTTTTTAGATTGTCCAAATGATATGATTTGGGATAGAATTTATTGCAAGAATTTATCGGCATTACCTTGTGATATTCTTGCTCCGAGTTCTTTTGCTGAAAATCAATTGTTTGTTTATTCTTCTTGCATTGGAAATTGCAAGTGTCCACTAAACAGGCCATTTTGGAGCAAGGGGTAAGAAATTTTACTTGATGCCAGTTCCATGATATTTGTTTATTGTTTACCTGCTTTTGATCTCTCATGATAGTAATATTTAGGTGCGTTTCATTGGATGAATGCTTTTTAAATTCCGTTTACGTGCACTCAAACAGCACCATTACGTCTAGTAAGTGTAAAGTAAATTTTCATTTTAGAGCAATTACGTATGCTTTACATCCAGTTTATTTTTATTTTGGTTTATTTTTTTTTGTGAAATTGGTTTTTCATAGTACCTGGATTTCATACCTAGATTGGAAGTTGCGAACAAATGGCTACAAGGTGTTTTATTCACTCAACGGTGTAGTGCCTCTAAACTTATGGATCACTGCAGCGTTATAAATCTGGATTCCCACCCTGAAGAATATCAATAGCGCTTTTACAGAACCAAACTAGGTCTTGTAATCTATGGGAGTTAAAGTCCAATCACCTGACTACTCGACTAGTATGCGGCAATAGTTTACTGTTCCTCATGCTAAAAAAAGCTTTCAATAACAAAGACGCGGCAAGTCTATTCACCAACTACTTCACCACAACATTTTTAAGTCCACTAAATTTGCATTGGTCGGCTGGTGCTATTCGATCTCTGCTGAGAGGTTTGCGCATAGAGAAATTATGTACAGGCGGCCTGCATTTGGCCCAAACACCTAGGACCAGAGATACATTTTAAGAAATCAAAGATGAGAAGAGAGGAGCCAAATGTTGCTCTTATGAAAGGTTCAAAAGCAGAGAATTTGAGGAGATTACTGAGGTTCTTGCTACCATAGGCATTACAAGAAGCTATTTTCCTTTGATTCTTTATAGTTAAGAAAGTAAGCTGTAGTGGCCGAGTAAAAAAAAATTGTAGATTATTTATGATTGCAGATGTATTAATTCGAAAAGCAAGGGATTTCAAAGCAAAAAGTGTAACAGTTGGACGTCCTGTTTTGCCAACTCGCAGATACAGACCTCAATTTGAGCGACGCCGAATTCGATGCTATGATAGACAAACAGCAATTAGTTACTGTACAATGCAGAGAGAATTGGGCAGATGTTTTATGCAGACAGTGATAGATGATTGCAGATACACCTGTGGCGAATGTGATTCTTACAAGTATATATTCTACGATTTTGTAACTTTTTTAGCTTAAAAAAGATTAGTCTTAATGGTACAAGTTTGCTATCAAGCTAGACACTTGGTTTCGCAAAACTAAAATGGTACTGTTTTTTTTCAACATGAAACTCTTTAGAAAAAAATTAAGTTGAAAAAAAACCTTGATGGCGACGATCTATTGTAGCCTTAACTGTTACCTCTTCTCTAGGACTTGATTTAACGTTCGATACGGATTGTGCGGCAATTTTCTACAATTTTGCTTGAAAGCAGTGACGCCTTAAACCAGTAAAATTTCAGAAGTTTTAGACCAAACCACGTCCACCATCTGAAAAAATTAAAATTTTTCTAATAAGGTTACTGTTTTAACTAAAAACCGTACATTTTTTAACCAAAGTGATACATAACGTTAGGCTATATTTTTCTTAGTTGAAGTACCGTACTTCTTGGCTATTGGATTAGGCCATCATAACGACGATCATTGTGTAGGTAATTTAGTTTGCTCTAATAGGTAATCTAATTGTTTATCATTCTAATGACACATTATTTTTGCTCAGTTGGTCTGGTTGGACACCATGGACAACCTGTTCCAGAGATTGTGAACTTGGGAAGCAACTGAGATTTCGAACTTGTCAGAATTGTGATGAAACTGCCATTATAGAAATGAGGGATTGTGAACACCTCGCATGCGACGGGTTAGATTTTTCGTGTGAGAAATGATAAAGTCGGTGTGCAGACATTGACAATACTTGGTTTATGATGGTACACTGAAGTAATGCTTGACATTACCAAACTGTGCTATTTAATACTATTGCAATCACAAAAAGTATAGGCTGAAAGGTTTTTGCTAAAGATGCGCTGATAAAATCTGGAGATATTATTTAACTTCGGCTACAGCACATCAAAAAACCTTCGAAATTCAACAACTGTCTGAAAATACTAGAAAGAAAAGTGAAAAATTTTACATCTAGGAGAGATGCTCCGAAGAACTCAACTTACTGTGAAAATACTAGTAATAACTGGAAAATTACGGTAAATGCTAAAATTTGACTAAGAACTACAAACACCGTTCGCACTAACTACCGTGTATCTGATAGTTGTGCTGCCTAACAATGATATAAGTTTATTTATTTGCAGTGTACCTATTGGGGTAGGTGCTAGTTCCGACGCCAGTAGCCAGGTCAGCAAGCGACTTGATATATGCGGGGCATATTCGTTTCTATGTGCTCGAGAAGCAACATGCATCGAGGATACTCAGGTAAACAACGACGTGGAGATTATGAGATTGTTTTCATTTGTTTAGAATGCACCACCAAGAATTTGATTGTCTTTTAATGTAAGCGCTCAATCTTTCTGTGAAGTTTGTGCACTTTTTGACTTTTTGTCGAAAATAAACTTGCTATCCAAAACCTTTTTGCAATGAGTGATGATTGATAAAATAAAATTAAGAAGACAAAACGTCTTCATTCTTCAACTGCATCTACCTTAGATAGATCAATGTTTGGTAATGAAATTCGAACCCATGCCTGTACCACACGCACCAATGCCCTAGAAATGTACGATAAGTAAGCTATCTCTTATCAATGATGTTGTGATTAGGTATGCAATGGGTACAATGACTGTGGCGATGGTTCAGACGAACCTGGCAACTGTCCACTTGGTTTACGCTTTGATGGCAGGAAAGTGATAATGAATTGGGCTACCCATCATTGCTTAGACATAACTACCTCTCCAAGGGGTATTTTAACTCCATGGTATGTTATAAATGATGAAATTAACTTATTGAAATGACGAGTTTGCCAGAATATATGTTTGTTGGGAAACAATTTGTATTGTAATAAACTGGATATACGATGCTCGTACGGTCCCCTAAAGATGAAACAAGCTGACGAGATATCGCATTTCTGCTTCACTGCAATATAAATTATTCTGTTCTGGATTTTCCATGAAGTCCTCTAGATGGTAACATCAAAACCTATATAAATGAATTATTTTATGGAGACACAAAAGGAATCAGAACTACGAGGACTTAGAACTGTACATCTAGGGTGATTTGCAAAGTTAAGGTTTAAGGAAGTTACTCGATTATGTGCTGAAATGTTCTTTTGTAAGATATCTGGTTTCTCTGTATTCTAGATGATCAAGTTTTGAATCAATGCAAAATTAACTTCGGTAATTTGTAATTGCCGAGCATTTTGCTAGCTCTGACTGTTATATTTGAAAAGTCTTAGCGTTACTTCCATAATTTAGACTGCAGATCAAACTTGATCATTGTTTTTGTAGGGGATTTCGAAGATGTCCTGGTCAACAGAGTAACGAAATAAATCGTTACTGGTGGAGATACAGGGTTGGCAGATATGAAGAATACGGGGGGTTACTCGAACATCAGCAGAGCAGTCAGTGTTTGGGTGTTAAAGTTCAAAATCTTACCATGGGAGGCTTTAGAACAGTTGTCACGGTCGAGTTACAAATATGCGACTTTTCATACCGGTCAAAACAACAATTGTGGGAATGTAAGTAACAATTGTCACTGTTTTTAACTTTTTGATAGAAAAGTAAATGCAAGGAAAGGAAAAAAAATAGTAAAAAAATAGAATGCAAAAATTGCGAAAAAGCTATAAAAGACTAAGTGCGAGTATTTCTTGGATCAAAGCAAACCTGCTTTAAAATCACAGACTCTTTATTTAGTAGACTAGAAACAGACGTGAGGAGAAAAAGAAAAGAGCATTGAAGAAAAAAAGTTTGCTCTTGTTCCGAAGTTTTTTTGCGGTCACGCATATTTGACTGATTTGATTGGACATTTTCTTAGCGCGAGTGAACTGAGAAGAAAAAAGTCACGCTGATTGGACGAATCGGCATATTCTAGAAAAATAAACGGTGAAGAAAACAAAAGACAAAACTGTCAGTTTCCAGGATACTAATAAAGAGTCTATGGTTATCAAAGCCTTCCTTGCATTAAACCTTTTCCATAAAAAACTTGCGAATATTAAACCAGTTTATGTATATTGTATGACCGTCAATACAAGATGCTGTTTTTGGACTGTATTTAGATTAATTTTCAAGTTCAGGTCCAAAGGTGTCAAATTGTTTGGTAACTTGATTATTTCACAGGCATACTTTTTTGTTGATTTCGCCTAGCAATCCCCAAGTTTCATAGTGGTCATTTATTCTAGGTGAGCCATCCACTTTACGAGTTCGCTTGACGTTTCCTGACGATGTTTTACCGCAAGCAATACGAACGCAGCGTTACTTATCACTCAGTGAAAACGGACCTGGTATGACACTAGAAATGACCGACCAGCTCCGCGCAAACGGTACCGATTTTGAAATTTTGGAATCAGAGCGGATAAGCATTTGTTCGGAAAGACAACGTAAGTGCTTATTTTAAAACTTTTATTTGGTTGGTCTAGAACGTAATGTTGCACCATCAAACCTTTGATAATTCAGGAAAGGAACCATTTTCAAACTAGCTAGCACTCAAGAGTGAGCAGTTGGCACTCCATCATTTCACTAGCGCACAAGCGAACACTGCTGAATCTGGTGGTGGTTGTTATTGGTCACCCACTGGGTAGGCAGCTTTTTTCCTGCTCACTGCTCGGTAAAAGAAGCTCGGTAAAAAAAGATAACGGCTCACTGCTCGGTAAAAAGAAGCACTGCTTCAGAGAAAGGAGTTCATTTCATACTTGTCTGTTTGTATGCTTTGACGTAAAGTTGAATTGTACTAACGTATATTTATTTTGTTTGGGCGCTATTAACTCAGCGCACCGGACATAATTTCTTGTTAAAAACTTGAAGGGCATTCAAGTCGGAGATTTTTTTGCTTGGTTTTCTCTCAAAAAATTTTAACTGATCTGAAAATTAACTTCACCAAATTTGAGCTTTTTACGACCTTTCATCCCGAAATAGAACAGTTTAGATTGCCCCTTAGAAAAGCTTTTTCCCCTTAGAAATTTTGCCAATGTTGCCAATTAGAAACAAAAATTTCATAAAGTTAATGTATGTCCCGATTCTTAATATGTGTTATGCAGCAGAGTTGTTGTCAAAACAAAGTAAAGGTTTAAAACTGTAAATTAGTTGCTTTTCAGGAAAGTTAGTCAGCTTTCCCAAAGTTAATCTTCTTTCACAATTCTGACAAAATGAGCGATTATGGCTCTTTGGTAGTCAGCCCCTCTAGTAACCTGTAACCCGGAAAGCACACAAACGATTAAACATAAAACTATGGTGCGCCAACTTCAAAAGTGCGGTTCTTGGATTACGTTTAATTTTTGAGTGTTTTAAACCACTGCAGATTTCTTCTCTTAGGACTTTTCACACTGCACTTAATATTTTCGGACTTTTTAGCGGAGGATTTTCGGCTGGTTGCCCAACCCAGTATATGCAGTCAAAGTTGTGGTGGTGGAACTAAACAGGTGCTACGAGATTGTGCAAGGTCTGGTTCGAGTAATTGCCCGTACGGAAAGCAATATGTGCTGGTTCCTTGCAACACTGAACCGTGTCCTAGTTACTGCCCACCAGACTGGACTGTAGCTGCTACAGATGACGATGCTGAGGACGTTGGTTGTTACAAGGTACGTGTTTTATTGAAATCAATAGTAAACTTATTGCTTTTAGATTAGAGCTGTCCGTAAATTGATAGTCACAAGTCGTTGTGCCAATAAGTTTGCTTTTTCTTTTTCAAATTCATGTAGAAGAAGAGTGAAAAAAATACGGCATGCGTCGAGGCTCAGATCAGCATTTACTGTTTATTTTTCAGTTGTTTTCTTCTCGAAAAAATTTCCAAGATGCAGGCGCGTTTTGTAATGCAAACAACTGGACGTTAGCCGCCGATAAGAGCAGTAAAACACACGACGCCCTTCTTAGAGTAATGGCTGGAGAAGCAATCGCTTATATCGGTAAGAAACAATGGTTCATCACCAGTGCAGCTAGAGTTTTATTTCTTTAAATTGCGGAACTATTTTCACACTGACGAAATAGACTTGTTGCTATGGTGTAATCTTAGCAACATGACTTCATAGCACATGATTGTAAGCGGTTGTCAAGTCATTTTATAGACTAAGAGGTGAAATTGCCGTGCAGTTATTATTCCACAACAGCAAGAGTCATTTTTGATGTGAAAATGGTTCCGCCATAGGACACTTTCCTGAATTCCAGCTACGCTGATGAAAGCCGATACCTTGAAACTCGTGTCTTCAAAAGAATTTTGACCTGAGCTAATTTTAGCATCAGGGTGCTTATAGCAATAATATAAGCTGTTTTAGCAGCACATTGGCCGTTTTAGCAATAAGTACAGGGTGACCCCCCCCAAAAAAAAACAACAGAACCCATAGTAGGCTTCCACGCGAAATGTCTTGTCTTTGGTTGACCAAAAATATGGTGTGAAAAATATTGTTGCAGTATTCCTTACAGCACACTAAATCTACTATTACTACTTGGAGAAAAATAGAGAAATAATTAAGAATTGAAAATTATTTTATAACGTAACACAGTACACGTCAAAAACTAAAAATGTAAAACTCTACAGTCTGTTTCACCCGTAATCGGTATCATCAGGGATGTCTGCCAAACGTAGCACAAAGTTTAAAATCTAAAATTAAAAAATTGTTTTCCCGTTCCTGTACTGGGGCCATATTCGGCTCTTGGGCGGCCTAACCTACTCCCAACTAGCGGAAAAAAAATGAACCTGGCCCTTCTTAACTCGAACAACTAAACCACTAGGGAGCCAAACCCAAGAATCGGCACCGGAACTGAGATAACGAAAGCTGGTTTAACCTTTGAGTAGTAAGTGCATAAAATTATTTTATTCAAGTATTTGTGGGTTCTGTTTTGTTTTTTTGGTCACTCTGTAAATGACACGATCTGTCAGCCGAAAAAGACTTTGATTTGATCTTATTTAATGATTGTTTTTAATATTTTACCACAATTCGTGGTATAAAAGGATTAGCTGGCAGTTAGAGTGGGTACATTTAGCAAACCAATTGTGCTATTAAGTTAACTTATGCGTTTCTAGGTTACAAACTACAAATTAGACAAATTAGGTGAGCAGCATGGCCGAGTGGAACTGAGCGCTGATTATTGCGTAAGCAATACTGCGACCCGAGTTCAATTACTGCTGCAGGCCACCTGCTTCGACACATACGTGGGTGGCAGGAGACTCGAAGAGCGCGAGCTCACTTCCCAGTCACCCTCATCTTTTTGTTCTTATTAAGTTTGTTGAGTTGTAAATCCTCAGTTGATTTGGTTTGATTCATATTTTAAATGCTCAGCTGACATTGAGAGTAATGGGTGAATTTAATCTAGTTAATGTGACAAATTTGTTATATGCTAAGTTATATGTTACTTAATATGGACTCTAAATTGCGCAATTTATTCTCTAAAACCTCTGCAAGTAGGAAGGTAACGTTTAAAAGTAAAGTTTTTCAGATCTTTCATAAATATTCTTTGTTTCAATTTTCATTTTAGGAATTTACGAAGATGCCTTTGAGCCTCCAGGCCAGCCTCCTACTGACCAACTGCGTTATATATCGGACCGACAACCTATAGGGTCATTTCAGCCATGGAGAGCTATTAGTCCTCGGTCAGGCAAAGACGCTGGTTGTGTATTAGGTGGAGGCGGCAGGTACTACGGTACTTGGTCATTGAATGCCAGGGGGGCGTCCTGCGGTGAATGGAATGAAAGCATGGAGCGGACATACGATCTTTTGCCTACTTTGGAAGAGCCTTACTTTGAAATCCCAAAACGAAGCAATTTTTGTCGGAATCCTAACCTTGATTCAAATGGCCCTTGGTGCTACAACAGCGGAAGAGATACATTTGATTACTGTGGTATTCCCGACTGCTTGGAGTGGACTGCTGGATTTCAGAAGTAGGACATGTTTTTCGATTTGCGTAATCGTTGTGCAAGTTACATAATTATGACAGTTTTTGATTTGCGATTTGTTTTTCAAAGTTGAGTTTTAACATTTGCCTTTAATCAACTAAAATTCTTGTAACAATTCTGCACTTTTTTTGGTAACTGCAAAACACAAAATTCTTTTTAGAGTTATATTTGCAAGTTTTAAGTTTGACTAGTTCATCGCAAAATGCAGACTGCCTAACCCTTATTTTAAAATAAGTTTTTGAAAGCTTTACTGTTTGTACAACAAAAATTAATGCTAATACTCATATGCATGATGCTTTCTCAAAAATAGCATGGTAATCTTCGACAAGGGTTTAGAAAAATTGAAATTTAAATGTATCAGAAAGAACAAGAAATTTGTTGGTGAAATACTTCGAAATCGAAAAAATGTTTGGGTTTAAAAATTTGCAATCTTTTGAAAAAAAAGTGTCTTTCTGTAACTCGTGTTATAGTCATTTTCCAAAGCCAGCAACGCTTTTGATTACAAATCGAACGATTCAACGAGGTACGTCCCGCCCTCGATGCATTGGTACTTTATCTACCTATATACAGAGCTGTTTTGTGTAGCTTGGTCTTAATGAGCAGCTTTTAAAATTTCAAGAACGGTCGTATAAAACATCAAAAGTAGCAAAAACAACTCTCAGAGAAGTTTTATGACGTAATAATAGTTCAATTTTGTACTACTTCAACTTTGCAGTGCAACATCTGACGTGGATCCCGAGCAGATTTTTCTCATTCGGTCACGAGGTGGCGATCCTTTTGCAACTCGATGGTGCTTATCCTCACCACGGTCATCACAAGCAAGAGCTTCTAGAATTGCTGAGCTTTGGCATTGCAATGTGGACGATCCACGGCAACATTTCTACTGGCTTACCAGAACCATAATCGTCAATATCGCCACAGGATTTTGTCTGAGCCTTAGCAGTGCTCCACCGAGCCACGGAGATCAACTAAGTTTGCAACCCTGCCAGAGATCGTTGGCCACCACACGACAGTCGTGGATCGGAAGCGCTGATTACTTTTTATCTGGCTGGCTGCCTGAGTCCAGAGATGTTGAAACGAGGTCGTATCAGTTCAAGCTTGAACAACACCCGATAACGCGAGACGTAAGTTGAGTAAATAGCTACAACTCTGCTCTTTCCCGGATTCAGTATTAAAGAAATATGTATCGAATGTAATTCTCAAACGAACAAGTATGGTTGCTCGACGGAAACGTACTTATATTGCTTTATCGAAAAACAAAAAATGTTTTTTGAGTTGTTTACGCAAACAAAGGATACGCTTTACAACATGCAAAAATGAAAGGCCCAATTTATGCTTGGCGTAGAAAGATAGGCACATGTTTTGTGTTTTTCACAGATTTTACGCTGGTAAGCTGGCAAATCAAATAGTTCTACTCTTTCATTTTTCTCACTGTATTACGCCGCAGCGTGTAACTCCTTTGCGGTGCCCATCTTCGCATCATTGAGTCATGGCAACAGCTCTTTTCGAAGAAATGTTACAACCGTGGCAAGCCGTTGGCAACACTTGAGTCCGATTTTACCCGCCCGAAATTTGAACCTGAGACCTCCCGCCCCAGAAACAAACGTTTTACCGCTCTATCAACTGGCCAGCTTGCCTGCAAACCTGGCTTATTAAATTTTTCTTTATGGTCAACGAACAAATTTTACAGTTCCTTTAATGTTTCAGCCATTGTTAACGGATGCTGGCAGATCATTGTTTCTTACATGGACTAAAGAGTTGGGCTCACTTCCCCCATCCTCCCTACTTCAGCGCACCCCAGGAGGGAGGGCAGTAGCCTTAAAAGGGTGCGAGAAATGCCTCACGCACGATATTCCAAGTAGATTGGGGGTACTACGCACTGCGCCCTGTTCTCAGCAGCGCACGTCACAAAGGTGAGGTGTTACTGTTATTATTTATTGTTTGCTTAAAGGAATGATTAAATATGAATGTACGGCTTCCGACATTAGCAGTTTTGTAATTTTTTTCGTCATTAAACAGTTTCTATCAAATATTAATGCATTAACAAATTATGTTGGTAGACAAATGATCGTTCTGAACTCATCCACAAATTCCCGAACATTCGTTTCAACTGAAATTAACTCCTAGACTCCTTATCAAAAATTGGAAAAATATTTGTTGTTTACTACCCAGATCTTTCAAGGGAATAAAAGCCCGGTGCAGCAGAAATGCTACACCACCACAGAACCCAAGAATGAAAAGTGGCCATTTCCACACAGCTCAAAGAGCGGCCATCCCTCATCTCACACGTGGCCACCTCTGATTGGTGCCCATTGGCCGCATTTTACAACCCAGTAGTTGAGCGGCTTCACTATTCTGTTCCGAACGAAGCGCGGGGAATCGGGTGTGCATTACCAGTTCGGGAATTGAACCGGGAGTCAGCTACCTTTTGGTCATTAACCCAACGCTTTGGAAAGTGAACTATCGCCTACATGTAGTATTTATACGGCTATGTTGAACTCATAGCTGTTATTCATCTTCATCGTTGCTCTCCGAACTCCTTTAACATAGTTTTTCTCCTAAGGTGGATTATTTTAACCGTGGGTCAACTGATGAATGTTGCTAGTGGACAATGCATGGCCTCAACAATGCAAGGCTACGCCATTATGCTCAATTGTTCGAATGCTGACCCGGCGCAAATGTGGGAATGGGATTTTTCATCTTTCGACACCTCCGGAACAAAAATGAAGCATACAGCATCCGGATACTTTTTACAATGTGGATGTGAAGGCAAGACGTGAATAATTGCAATTGTAATTTTATCTTCATTCGCCAAGTTGCCCTTGTCAAGAGACAGTGAAGGGATCTTGCAGTGTTGGAGTTAAGCTGCTACCTGTGTATACCACACACTGGGGAAAATAATAAGTAGTTCTTGAAAAACTGAGTACCCTAGTTGTTACGTCACCCTGGAAAGGTTTTACCTTTTCCCATGATGCTTTGAAGTCATACATCAACTTATTAAGAATTTTGTTGCGGATGTAGTCTGACATTCTGTAGCTGTGTGTATACAGAGAAAAGAGAGGTCGAAAACGTCGCAGATGACGTTTGGACACAATTTCGTGCAAAGTTGATGCTGTTCCTTATTTCAAAAATGGTTGCTATTACCTGTACTAGCACCATTTAGCGATCTCAACCCATTTCAAATTATTTTGTTTTTTTTCTGACAGCTAGCTAATACCGGTAGATATTATTTTCCTCACTTGTTATCTTGCTAATCTCTCGTAGATTTTGCAGCAATTACATCACACACACCTATTTTCGGCTTCCTACTTGTTATATTTTCTTAAATCACTATTTAGTGGCACAAAATACTATCTCCAAACTCATAAAAAAGGTTGCAATGTACACCATTTTTGATGAATAGCGTTTTGCAATATTGGATAACATACTCAAAAACAAAAAACTGAAGCAGTCAGTCAGTTAAGGCCATTTCCGTTTTGGAAATGAGTGATTCAATGAGTTTAGTAGATTCTAAGTCCAATTTCTGAAGTTCTGGAATTTCGAGAAATCCTTTACATTTCACATTATCTGGTGTTCAACTACATTACATCTTCTAGTAAATTCTATTATTTAAGGATTCATTTCTACTTCTAAAACCTCACGATGGATTCAATTATATTTTTGTAGGTTTCAGTCCTGTGTGCCTTGCTCCATCCTCAGCCGACGTGTCCAATTGGGATTTTATTCTCGGAGCTTTTCCAGTTGGTCAGACAGTCAGAAGTACATTCACCCCACCAGCAGACACTCAAGACATTTTGGGATACCCGTTTCTTTTACGCAGTTCTTCTGACTTAAGAAAATGCGCCAAACCATTGGTCACTTTGGATTCGAGCTCAACGCAGTTGATTCATATCGTGTTTGGTCATTGTTTGATTCAAGATACAGGATTCTATTGGTGGTTTTCAGGTAAACAACTGTATATTTGGTAAAGAGCTTTTCATTAATGTGGAAGCCATTTTATTGCAGATCAACTAGATGGTCGAGCGGTAACGCGTTCGTCTTTAGAGCAGCAGGTCTGAGGTCAAATCTTGGGACGGTCAAACCAAATACGGTGTTACCAACGGCTCATCACCGCTGCCACGTCTTTTGGAAAGGAACTGAGTTGCTCGCAATCACAATACGTGGAGATGGGCCTCGCCAACTCGTTTCTTGCTTCGGCGTAGTACAGGGAATATAATCAAAACGTTGATTTGGTTTGGAAACCATGTTTGGTTACTAATATGTTTAATAGTTTATTGCCTCAAACCAATGAAAGGGCTCGATGAGGTATGGCCAACGCGGATTTTTAGAGGTGCGTTATTAATTTAAATTTCAAGCAACAGTTTGACCAGTCGATTTGCACCCTGCGTGTTTGAAATTCTTGGGTTCAGTTCTAGTTGCGTTTAAGCTCTACTTGCTAAAAGTAAAGTTGGACTTTAGGGTATAATAAGTAAACATGCTACCCAACTAGCCACACTTGAAAATGTGCTTTAATTAGGTATCGTGACCCAGATCAAGCACAGAAACTTGGGTCTATGTCTGGACGCCGATTCGAGTCAATTTGCGAGCAACCGAAGCGTAACTGCAGTGGACGTTACCTTGAAGCCTTGTTCTAATACCAGTCTTGGCACCCAATCGTGGGTTTTCACTGAAGCTTTTTCAAGGGAACTTGAGAATGACTTTCCTGGAGAATTTATTCGCTTGGCTTCGGACAACAGATTTTTCTTGTCCGCAGCTGACGAAGGAAGCAACAGGCTAGTCTTGAGAGTGAGTATTTCTTCATTTGGATCTGCCCTCTCTTTTTGTTAGTCTCCGCTTAATCGTGGATTTTCCATTTTTTAGCTTCAGATTGAGGCTGGCTGTTGCTAGGAGCAAGATTGTAGTGTATCCCCAATGAATCAATATTCAGTCACTCAAACGTATATATCTGCTGAATTTTTTAAGCGTTGCATAATGCATATTCTATTGCTTTTATTATGTGCAAGCTTTTTGCTTCTATTTTAGCAAGACGATGATATGGATAAGTGGGAAGCTTTTACACTTCGAAGTTTTGCAGTCAAAATATCAGAGATGAGAGATTGCGCGCAACCTTGGATCAAACTGGGACAATACAGAGGGATGAGGTAATCATTGTTGCCTACCCAGACGATCTTGGGATATTTTTCCATGTTTCGAATATTTTTCTATCCTTTCATCAACATTGATGCCTGTGCGGAGATGTGGTACCCAACCCAGTACCCCTCTTCGAAGCCCGTTCTACACTACGCCCAAAATCGTTAGTGTGTCATATCATGAGCGCATCCTTAGTTTTAAAAAAAATTTGGGACTCCCGACGTACTGATTTATCAGTGTACACTGTACAAACTGTAGTTAATTCAAAAAAAGATACATTCGTACGCTCACGATTTTACACCCAGTGTGGACCGAACCTAAGTCGTATGAAAATGGCTTCTTTTCTCAATTTCGGCATTGCTGGAGTTTTATGGTGAACTTTTTTGTTTCTTCACGCTTTCATTCACTGGAAAGAGCTGGAAAATTTCGACCAAAATTTCTTTTGCAGTCTTGCTGTGCCGCTTTCTAGTTTTTTAAAATGGGATTTTCTGTGAGGTTACAACGGCCTTGCTTCTCCAAAGTTAATTACTGATTAGCGAGGTATTTATAAATAAGCAATTATTCGTTGTACGAACATAGCTTGTCACTGAGGTTACCCTTTCCGAACTAGTGGTAGCACTTCCAAAAACAAATGGTTTGAAAAGCGCCTGCCATTCTTTTTTGGGTAACAAATTACTCATTTCGCGGAGCTTTTTATGTCGTGCATATAATGTCATTTTTATGAGTAGTATATATTGTCAACACTGATAAATAGCAGAGGTGTAGTTCTTACCTTATTTTTATCAGTGCTCTAAACGTTAGTTATGCAATATTTTAGATCTTGGACTCGTTCTGGCGCCAGATGCCAACCGTGGAACACTCAAGTAAGAAAATCTCTAAATTCAGTTTACACAATTTACTCAAACTCGGAAGAGTTCTTTTGGTGAGGACATGGAGTAGAGTATAGTTAAAGAACTAATAAGCGTCAGAGTAGTTAGTTGAGCGTAAGCGTAATCGAAGAGCTGCTGGCTCCCACTGTAGTTTCCGAGTGGAAGTATCTCAGTTTGGTTTTCCAAAGACACCTATTTCGTGTTTGAGCCAAGCAGTGAACCAGTGGCGTATTGGCAGGGTTTTGCAAGGAAGACAATGTCTGCAATAGTTTAAATGGTTCATTTTCCCTTGAAACTAAGTTAAAAAAGAAAAAAGATCTCCACTCAAGTTTTAGTCGGTTTGCAGTAGTTTTGACTTTTTTTTTCCTCAAAATTTAATATAAAAACTAAAAAAACTCAATGGTACCGTCGGGCTTGATCCCACTGTTGCTCGTATAATCACGGTGCTATCCTCATTTTGCAAGGGGGAGCAATGCTGAATTTCCCTATTAATTTGAACAAATATTGGGGTGGCTCAGGCAAAAAAGGGGGGACATGGCTGAATGGCCTCCACTCTAAATAGCTATTGAGGTTAACCTTCGTGGTGACTTGTGATGGAGCCACTCTATCATGCTTTTGAACTAACAGACATTCTGCATCTGTCTAATCGCATCACTTAGGTCTCCACTTAGACTGCTTAACTACAATGGGAAATGTAAGCATTTTCCAAGGGCATACCAACACATTTCCGTCTTGTGATTAGGCTGTTGAATTAGCACACTGATCTTAAATAAGAGACTTGTGCGTTCGTGAGTTAGAAACACTCAGAATACCTAGTTCATACGCACTGATACATAGTAGATCAAGTTGCAAAGTGACCTTTAGACTGATGGGATTTGGGACAGTGATGCGCTAACAACTTCGCAGAAAGAATATCAACTGCGATTAACAAATGAAAAATCGTCATTACGAGCTTTTAGATTTAATGTAGTTTCACAGCTAGACTGCTTTTCCCTTCTTCTGTGTTTTAATTTAATATTGCGCTAACGCTTAGAGTCAAAAGTTAAAACCTGCTTATAAGTTAGGCTTTTGTAAGTTTGCCATAAAACTCAACGGACCTTTGAGTCTTGTCTGCGCTATTCTTCAAATTTGAATTGGCACAGGCTTTTTGTTCAATGCTAGTTTTAAATTTAACAAGTTCGATTGGGCGCTTTCGCTAAACTCAAGCGAGTTTTGGCTTGAGCCAAATTTTTTAGCTCTTGCGCGATTTGCTGCGTTTGCGCTTGGCTACGATCTGGCTTCAAGTTGAATTTACTGGATTCAAGTAGAAGTAAGCACGACAAAGGCACAAAAACTTTGCGCATGATATAGACGAGGGTTTTTACAAAACAAATTTGCACGAATTTTCAAAACTGCTTTTTGCGTTTTTAGATACCGCATCGGCACCCATTTCAACCGACTAACTTTTCTCAGTTTGGATTGGATGAGAATTTTTGCCGTCGGCCTCCAGGCCCTCCCACTCAGATATTGGATGAGAAGGGAGAGGATCGGGCGTGGTGCCTCACTTTAGATCCCGGCGTCCCATGGCAGGAGTGTTTGGTATCCAGGTGGAATGAAAAGTCATTTTTTATGATTTTGTTGTGTTGCATTTGGTGTTAAGTGTGATGGCTATCATGATGCTTAGGATTAGGGTGGTTTAGAAGATATCAATAAAATGCTAATTGTAATTACAGCTTTATTTGCCAAGTTGCCCTGGCCAAGAGATAGCGAAGGAGACCTATCGGTCTTTTAGTCAAGCTGCCAGCTGTTTACCACACACGGTAGAGGTGTCGTTTCGCACTGTTCCTTTTAGTGTCCAACGTCAAGTTGTCCAGCAGGAGAGGCTGTGATGGTTTGACCTGACTGGAAATCGAACCAGAGTTTACCGTTTCTATAGGAAATCCTCTATCCACTTAACCATTGATCGTTTTTGTTTTCTGCTATATTGTTAGATGCAAACAACCCTCAGTTGTAGCGTTGGAGAAGTCCTCAAGGTCATGGATTGTCACCTCGGGCACGGAAAGGCTTCCGTTCGTGTGTCAATCTTCTGGCGAGTGTTATCACGAAAATGGCGCTGACTACAGAGGTAAAATTTTTTGCTTGATAATTATTTATGACGTATTCAGCTCAGCAAGTTGTCTTAGGAAAGGACCCTTACTGTCTTCAAGCTAAGCTTTCTTCCGCTACCAGTTAAAGTATTAGATACAAGATTCACGCAATCTCTAAGCCTAAACGGTAAGTATAAATTGTGTGAGAACTTTAATGTTAACGTGTTTGCTTTAATCTTTCTGGAAATTGAACCAAAGTCTATTTTTCACTATTTGATGTTCCACTTTTGATCTTGATTTTTTGCTTTTTTAGGTTTGACGAGTTACACCAGTCGAGGTCGGTGTTTAAACTGGAGAGAATATTACAACGGACTTGGTAGTTGGCCGGACCACAATCGATGCCTAAACCCTGGTGGTGTTTTAGTTCGTCCCTGGTGCTGGGTTGCGAGAGGAGCGTTACAGTTTTGCGATACTTTACAGCAGTGTGCCCCAAGATGTTTTAGTCCTTTACCACGACTTTACAGGTCGAGTAATAGAGTCAGCTTTGAGACTTTTTTCATATGCTCTGTAAGTCAGAAATAGGAGACTATTGAATTGCTTTATTCGTTCGCAATATTTTTTTAAATGGTCTAGTAATAGTCATCCAAACGCTTTTTTAATTTTATGTTTTATGATGTTTACAATTATTAGTGTTAGTTTTCATCAAAATGGTTAAGATGTTGACTGAAGTGAGAACCATAGTTGTAGCCACGGTCGAACAATATTGGCGATAGAATTCTTGGACCTTTAAAGCCACCCCATCGCACATGATCCTTGAATGTACCCTGCAACGTTGAAGTGGCTACAGATTTGGTTAGTTGACTAAAACCGTCAACTTGAAAACACATATTGTGAAATCATAGAAAGGAATCAATTTAACTCAAGCCTAACGTTTTGTAGAATGAAGTTGGCTGGTATTTCGTACACTGCGTCATCAACTATGTATTCCGTGGGGTCTCGTATTCAAGTCGTTTGTAAGCAAGGCTACAACGTCACACTACCAGGTGGTCGCCGTGATCAGATTATTACTTGCCTCTACAATGGTAAGCAGTCCAGCGAAATATTTTTGGTACGAAACTTGTTTCTTGCGTTGCAGCAATATATCTAAATAAATTTGTTTTGGATAGGGCATAAATAGATGTTACCGGCATTGTAGCACATGGCAGACTCATAATAATACCGCTGAACGTAGTTGTATAGAATCAACTAAATTCACCGTTTAGAGAGACAATCCTAGAATTATTTCGTTCATAGTACTATTTGATTGACCATTTGTTGAGTATTTTTTTCATATAATTTGTTTGGTTAAGTTGACCACGTTGGTAATGTGTCCTTAAACTTTCAAAAACTACTAACTTTTTCACCCTTTTTCTATTGTAGTCTGTTTATCGTTGTCTCCTTTTAGGCCAGTGGACTCCACGGCTCGTTCAATGCCGCCGAGTTTTTTGCCCCAACCCAATGGAGATGGAAAACGCGTTTATTTTGACCACACAGGCACAATTTACTTTTGGTGACATAGTGGCTTATCAGTGTAGACCGGGCTACATGGTTAAGCCCGGGCAAGTGACCGTGCAATTGCGGTGTCAGGCTAATGGTCAGTGGTCTGAAGCGGATTACAAATGCATTCCCTCATGCCCACCTGGATGGGAAAACTTTCGATTTTGTAAGTACTCTGTAGTATCGAAAAAATACTTGCTATGTTAAGAAATTGCTTTATTATATTCGCTGCTTTAAGCCGAAGCGTGTGACGATTCGGTGAGGCACATCTCGTCGTTACTACACCTGTTTATTGCATTGACACACATCTTTTTTTGAAATGTCGCAGTAGTTGTGAGCCGTTGTCAACGCTGTATCCGAATTACCCCTGTTTATTGCATTGACACACATCTTTTTTTGAAATGTCGCAGTAGTTGTGAGCCATTGTCATCGCTGTATCCGATTAAGATATTTGATCCTCAGACCAAGATCCAATGCTTCAGACATTTCGTTACAGAGGCGAACGTGTTACCGCTGGACCAAATGCCAAAACTGTGTTTAACTGTTTATGGAGCAAGTTGTCTTATAATAAGAAAAATGCGGTCTTGACGTCTAACATTGACGGCGAAGGCTTCACACTTCTACCTAATGTTATAATTACTTGGTGTGTTATCTTTGTTACGAATACAAGTCCAATTTGTCCAGTTTTGAATTTTTTTGTCTTTTGTCTTTCAAAACATGAAAGTGCCAAAAAGGAGAACATGGTAAAAGGAATGGTGCTTCTTTTAAACTCGCTTATCATGCAGCTTGCTACTTGGTTAAAGCGAATGCCCGAATGCAAACGAGTTTCCAAGAAGCTGAGCGACGCTGCCGCAGTGAGGAAGGTGGGAGTCTGTTTGTTCCCGATACCGAGCTCGAGTATCAGTTTGCCAGATATTTGATCATGAGAACGACTGCGTTTTCAAGTAAGAAGATGATAATATTGTTGAAGGAATTAAAATTTTGCAGATATTCGCCGTTGGTTGACTTTGTGTTTTGTTTAGCGACTAAAATGTGTTAATAGATTAGCTTGTCTCTTGTTTTCTAAGTTGGCTTAACCAAGAGACTGTGACATGATCTTTAAGTCAAACTGCCATTTGCCATGTACATTGTACAATGTATACTAAAAAATCAATTTTTCCCTTTTTATTGCTGAACATTAATGAGGAAAGCTGTGAATACTTATTTTAAAGGATTGGTCTGACCTTACTTGCCAATCTAATTTAAATCTATCTAATGTGTAGCAAAAGTCTTTTCACTAAGTCAATGCATGTGATGTTGGCTGAGCTGATTTTGGCATTTTCAGTAATACGATGAAACGTTTGATGTACGCAGGAACAGTAACACCAATTCACTTTTCGCCTTTAGATGAATTTGGATTAAGTACAAGTAGATTGAACTTTTTTTTGGTTATTAAAACTAAATTGACAGTTTAAAGTTTCTAACCCAATTTGAATTTTAAAGCTTCTTCGATTTGTATGCAATGTTGGCAGCGTGGCCGAGGAGGCAAAAGCGTCGTTTTTATGATGACCTTGATTGCATGATCTGGGTTCAGCCTTCACTCTAGTCAGTGGTCAAGATGGTGCGTTTTTTGGATGAGATGCTTTACAATGATTATCTCTACTTGGTGGCTTCGAACAAGCAGCTAATTCAGTGGCAAGAATTCAAAGACATTCACAAGAACATTAGATTGCTGGAAACTTCGAAGCAAATGCATTTTCCTCGACGCACGAAGTAGTTATCGCAATTAAAAATTATCCAACATTTAGCGTCTGACTCCGTCTGATAGCAAGAATACGAATATGCACCACAACAATAATACTTTAATTAACTTTTGCAGATAGACCACTTTGGGTTGGTATATCTGACTCCGCAGCTACCATGGATGATTTAGCAGCTCGAATGTGGAATCCTTCTCGAGCTGATCAATCTCTATACTTGGATCGGATGCGCAATTATCACCAGTTTCGAATAAGAAATGTGGGCTCCATCATTCAACAACAAACAAGACTTCTTTATAGGGACAGGTACCCCGATCTAATTGATTTTGAGGTAAAGGAAGAAAAAAATGTGAAATGCGTTTATACTGTTGTTTTTCAATTTCCACTTTCTTGCTTCAACAATGGAAATTTCTGTACAGTGTGGATTTTTTCGAATTTTTGTTCACTGAATATGCTTATTGTTCGAAGCCACCAAGCAGAGATACTCATCGTAAATTGTCATATCCAAGGACGCAGCAACTTGACCAGGGTGCAGGTTGAACGCAGATCATGCGATCAGGGTCGTCGTAAAAAGGACTCCTTCTACCTCTAGGCCACGCAGCCGAATGGCAGTTGCGAATGTAGAATCCTACCAGCTACACCCCTAACCAGAAATTTTTGAAACTTCGCCTTTTCAGATGCATGTACGGTCTTCGAAATAGCAGCAAAGTTTACGTAGGATCTTGCACCTTTGAGGGAGACGAGGGGTTCAACTGGAGCTGGCTCACTCATCAGCATCTCTATAACGTTGACTTAGGTAAAAACTGTTGCATTTTAGCCTTGATTAGAGTAAGTCTTAAAATTTGTGTCACAAAAATAAAATGCATGTATATGGGTATATTCCTATCGTGCTGAATATGAAAATAAACTGTTAGAAGTTGCGCTTTTATGCAGCAAAATAAAGTGTCTAAACATATTTTTAATTTTAACTGCTTTTTTCTCTAACCGAGTTTCAAATAAAAATTGGTTGCTGTTTGCCGCATGCTTCCCGCAAATCTGGTCTAACCACAGATTGTTCCAGACTTTTAGTGAAAGCATTTAAAATCCCAATTATTTGTTTTGCTGCTACCAAAACTACATCCGCTAAAATTGAACGTAGGCCCTAAAGTCATGAACATGCTAATTCTAATTAATTAAACTTTGTGTCACTTTGGCTTGATTGATTGAAGCGATTGAACCTCCAAGATTGAAGTGTGTCAAATTGTTGACAAATAAATTCCGTCTCAAGATTGAAGTGTTTGATTGAACCAAATCCTGCAAAATCACCTTTATTTGTTGGAAAAACAAAAAATAAAGGGCGTGAGAGATTTAGCTCTTCAATAACATGCTGTTCAACACACCAGCCCGTCCTTCTCGCGACGAAACTTGGTTGAGTCAAAGATTCTTGTGTAATACGAACCGTGTGTTGCAAGGGCGTCGGCAGAAAATTACAATAAGAATAAGAAAAGTCAGTATTCACTACTACAAATAGAAGAATTTTTAAAATTTGGAATGTTAGAGAGAGAGTGTGTAAAAATCCAGGGGAGGCCATGGCCCCCCTGCCCCCCCCCCCCCCCTTGCCGACGCCCATGGTGTGTTGCGATTTTAGGTATGTGCTTGTCAGCTGAGATGTTCACTCCGTTTTTGGGCGATACTTTTACAATGCCTGACAGCGTTAGATTAGAGATTTGTGATTTCAATTCGGCAAAGCAGAAGTTCACATGCGGACCTCACAGTGGTTACTTGCTAAAATTAAGGTATTTTCATTGCTCGGTATTTTGTTCTTGGTAATGCAATATTGCATTGAAGGGTGAAGTAGCAGTTGAACAGTGAATAGAGGAGCCCGGTACACTTTTCAAGTTTGGCATAGTTGCTTTGCAGTAAAAAGAAAGCAAACGTTTAGATAATTCTATAATTATTTTGTGTTTGTGCAATTAGCAAGATCAAAATTCAGCAGAAATAGCGTCGAAGTATCTTTTCAATTGAATAATAGGCCATACCAGTTGTGTTTACTAAGAACTTGTGACCAGATTGTCTTTATTTTTGAGTCAATGTTTATCAAACTTCACTTCTTTTTTTAGGGAGGCTGTGGCTAGTTTCTTGACGATTAGAGAAGATGATATGACTGGGGAGGTTGTGGTTGGCGGGATTCATGTCACAGGTCCACTGTCGCAGTGGAATTCAATTCCTGGAGGATTGCAGTTGTGCCATTGGGATCTCAAACCCCCAGGTATATTGAGTAAATTCTAGCTATTCCAGAAGAGTAAGTTTTCCTTACCACTATACCATTGAACACTGTTTGCATTAATATTTTTACATTTGTGTTTATAATGCTAGTTTGGTGCAGTGCTATAAGTATTTTGCTTTTCAGATACGTATTTCGTTGTGCACAGAGGGGTCACACCCACTGGCAACAGTTTCACTCGGTACGATGACGACAAATGCTTAAGGCGTCGAACTGGTGCTGTTCTAGCCAAATTGCCACAAACTCTCGGCCGAAGGGATCCAGTTTTTGACGATGAATGTAAGATTTCATTTTTGTTTATTGATAATCATTGTCTTTTTTTTTTTGCGCCATAATAAATCGTTTAAACTATGAACTGAAATTGGTGGTGAATCTTATGGTTAAAACGCCTGTACTTAATCGGACCAAAGGCTAAAATATTCAACAGATAAATCGTGCAGAAATTGATTTCGTCATTAAAAGCCATTTTCAGTCTAAAAAATATAATCTTAGCCATTTTTTGAATCTTTTTTCAAAAGTTTTCAAGAATAAGTTTTGTGGCGATAATGTCTTAATATGATTATTTGCTAATGCAAGTACTACGGTTTAAACTTTAGAGACATAGTATAGCGCAATCGCCAATATCTTGTCAAATTGTTGACAAAGGAATTCTCTCCAAGATTTATACATTATATTGTAGATCCAAAATTCTCTTCCTTAACTTTTCTTTTGTCAGTTTTGAATTGGTGTTATTGTCTCTACATGCTGGATGAAAATGATGATTTAGCTAGTGCTTCTCTAGTCCAAGGAGACCCGTGCGCGAGACCCAACACCGCTGGTGCCAGTCCCAGAGCAATGGGAGTTTCTCCTTGTGACGTAAGTTTTAAAGTTCTCTTTTAAAAAGCCGGGCACGTCAACAAGAAATAAATACCTTTTCGAAAATTGCTATGCTGTACTGTTTCAAAATAACAAAGATAAAATAGTATTGTAGCTTTAATTCTTTGTTCCGCCATAGTTTTGTATTTGTTTTAATCTTTTCCAATATTTGCGATATTAAAAACATTCCGTTTGAATAAGATTTGCTGTCACCCCCTAAAAAACCTATCGGCAAAACAGCCTGTTGGGGGTATTAATTTAACGATTTATAGGTGTTTTTATTATTGTTAACAGGCTCTGATCTAGCGTCACCGAGCTCTTTGTTTGGTTTGTGAAAAAAACACTTTTCCATAATTTAAATAATTTATGTAGATTGAAGAAAGGGGCGATTCGTTATGCAGGCGAATCGATGGCAGTTCTCCTCGAAATCAGCCGGTGCCTAGATGGTGTGGGACAATATCGGTGGAGGGGCAAAATAACCATTTTATGTCTCCCCGACAGTGCAGCTCCCACCTTCATGGTTATGTGTGCGAAACAAGCGCCAGGTGAGAAATGGCCGGAAAGCATTAACTGACTATTAGAAGCAAACGTTTTTTAAACAAAGCAAATTGTTTTCACGGTACGTCTAATTTTTAGTGGTCGAGTGGATGGAACGTCTGCTATTGAAACAATAGACTTTGTTTTCATTCTCCGACTCGGGTCAAACCAAAGACTATAGGTTTTTGCAGCTTCCTTGCTTGAAGTTCAGCAATAAAAAGAACAGTGTGAAGTCTCCACCGTATGTGGCCTGCAGGTGGCATTTTACTCAAATACCGCAAAGTACTTTTTGCTGCGAACCAAGTTGTAACTGACCACCGGCATTAGTGTTAGTTGGCGATTAGTTGGTTCGTGGACGTGGACCCCCGTCCTCCATGGCTGTCACCCAAACAACTTGGTGAATACACAATAAACAAGCAATTACAATATTCATACTTTCAGATGGCTATGCAGGCAGCCGTTTTTGCCGGTCAATTCATTGCCTTTGAACGAGGAATTTAGCAGCATGCGTTTTGCTCACGGCAGCAATGTTACGTTGAGGTGCCGCACTGGGTATCGGTTTACGTCTTCATCTGATACAGTGACAATAATCTGCAACCATGAATTGCAGTGGGAGGTAGTTGAGTATAATTCTGTAAATTTTTAGCTAGAAAATCGAACCTAGACTACAAATCACTAAAACTAGAACTAAGTCTTGATTGAATTAGAAGAACGTGCTGATTGGTGGTGGCTGTCAGACTCAATAACGGTGAACCAGTCACTTGATAGCGTAGTTGTTTCTTTAATTTAATTTACACGTCTCCTGTGGTATTGTATCTTGCAGTGTTCTGCATTGATAATGAGACGTAAAATCGTGGATTGATCCCTCAAGATTAATTATTTCAAGAAAAAAATGTGTTCCTGTAGTCCTGTACCATCACGAGGAAAGAATTGATATTAATAAAGAGAAGTGACATGGTTTTGAGTACAATGTAGAAATCGAGCCGGTAGCGGGTAGCTACTGTCTGGTGTTTAGCATGTATAAAATCCATAGTCTGCTTTAATCTCGCCATAAAAAGGAACGCTTTTCTATCTGCAGACGTTTGCTTCGAAGTTTGAAACTTTTTAGGTAGTCTTAATTTGAGATCACTGAGACTCGGTCAGTTCTCGCTTAACTCAATATTTGTACCAACCTCAGCGATATTTTCGATGTTTCAGGTTTTAATTTCTAGTTTGTCTGCCGATGAAATGAGATTTTTTGCATCACGAGATACTCAAGCTGCTGCCGCAAATCTGCGTTGCCAGCCAGTAGAGTGTCCCGCTCCAGTAAATATACCTGGAATTACAATGAGCACTGGTGTGGCAGGTACGCAATCGTTCGTTCATATCAACCAGGCACTCTGCGTCTGCTTAACCATATCAATGCTGCGCACTTATTGAGTTCTGTTTGCAAGTCTTTTGTCAGACTGGGCCACCAGGACGGGTACATTGCTCGGCCCCAATGGAAAGTAAACGTAAAGTGTCTTTTATAAGAACACAACGACGCATTGCCAGTTAGGTAATCGAACCGGGGGTCAGCAACCTTTCAATCACTAACCCTACGCTCTACCAACTGAGCTATCACCGCCGCCAGGTACGCAATGCAACTGTGTTACTCCGGTTTAGTTGTTTCCGGACTTTAAGCCTTTGAAAGTTGGAAGTACAACGTATTGATATTGTGTTTTTCTGAGAAAACCTTTCGACATAAAAAAAGAGAATCGTCTTCGAAAACTCTGGATTTCCTCGTAGGTCAGACAAAATTTTCTGTGGAATGTTTGGCTGAAAAATAGTATTTGAAGTGAAAGTAATATTAATCTTTATCTCCATGGCTATTCCAATTGTAAATGCGATCCAATAGTCCAAGGCTAGAGTTAACGTTTGGTTGGGCAATTGTACGCGCTAAGCAACTACTCGGTATATGTTTGACTTTTCGATATAACTTATGTTGAAAACCCAGAGCAGGGCTTTAGCTGAGATCTGCAAAAAAGAGAAAACCGTGTAAAGGTCTTTGTTTCCACTCATCTATTTTTGCACGTACGACTGAGAGACAGTTTGCGCATTTTTATCAAACTACAAAAAATTCTTTAGAGTTTTTTTTGGCCCTAAATTTCATTTTTGTTGTCTTATTTAGGCCGAACTAGATACGACTATGATACTGTGGTCACTTTCACGTGCTTGCCTGGAAGTAGATTCGCACAAGGCTCAAGCACTCACACTGCTCGCTGCACTGAAGATGGAACGTTCCAGCCTTCGCTAGGCGCACAAGCGAGATGCCAAACGGCAAGATTTACGTGAATTTTACAATAAAAAAAAAAGAAAAAAATTCAAAACTACTTTTAACAGTAATTTCAAAACAATTTTTTACATATATGTGTTTACATAAAACCACCAGTGGAACCACAAGGGTACCAGAGATATCACACCTCCGGGCGGGGAACTATAGCGATTCAAATGAAAAAGAGAAAACAACGTCTGTTGACAAGTATATCGACGATCGCAAGATCACAGGATTTTGTAATCAATTCCTGTGATGTTGTGATTGTCAATATACTTGTCAAGCGACGTTGTTTTCTCTTTTTTATATATGTGTTTGTTTGATACAATTGTTGTGCAGCGGTTTGATGTATGACTGCTGTTTTGATTTAATATCACACGTTTTGAAGTGAGGCTCTCGTTTTGCAAGCATGCTTTTACAACCCTTTGCAGTTTTACACTGTATTTTGCACTTAAATACAACAATGTGTCTTGTTAAAAATGAGCAGAAAATGCTGTAAAAGGGTTGTTTATTCGTCGGTACAGATTACATTAGCTGGGTAAACTACTGCTTGCATTGTTGCAGACTGCAGGCTTGGGTAAGGCACTTCGCTACTAATATCTCGACTTAGCGACTATGAACACGCTGCTATTTTAAAAACAATCTCACACACATTTACCTGGCTAAATTTTTTACATCGGCAGCTTTTAAGCCAATTTTTCTATGAAGTATTGCACGATTGTCACTTAGCATATCAAGATGATTGAAATGGAACAAATCGGTCAATTTTCAGATTCAATGCAGCCCTCCTCCGCCCATCTTGCATGCAGATCTGCTGTCAGTCACTCTAGGTTATGGAGGATATGCAAATTACTCCTGCCCAGCAGGAATGTGGTTTGGAAAAAATCTCTTTCGTCTTCACAGCATATGCAACGCTTCGGCATTGTAAGTAACTGCCTTTAGTGCTGATTTTGTTCAGTGTTAATACTGTTAAATGAAAGTTTGTTCTATCAAGTGGAAAGAACACCAAGCTTCTGCTGTCTTCCTTTGAGCTGTTGCGCCAGCGGTTTTGTAAATGGTTGTTGGGTGTGCTTCTGGTATTGATCAATCTTATGCAATAAGATTGTTGCTCTAAACCAGGGGTACTCAAGTAGTTTAAGCAAAGGTCCAGATACAGAGGGTGAAAAGTTGTTTAGTCCAGAAAAGGTCTTCACCGCAATTTGGTGAGGGTCTACGCGCTTCACATGCATCAGGCAGACGATGAGTTCCCGCCCAAAGAAGTTTGAAGGTCCGAATTTGGGTCTGATGGTGGACCGCGGTCCGAATTTAGCGCTCCGGAGGTCCGGATGTGAACCGTGGTCCGCCAGTTGAGTAGCCATACTCTAAACCATTCATGCTTGATTTCAACCAACTTGCACTTTACTAGCTGGATGTCTAGTGGTCAAGGTTTATGGTTTATGGTTCAAAGCAGTTAGATGTAGTAGTAGCAGTATCGGCTACTTTAGTCAATGTTTAATTTTGTCATAAAGCATATAATAACACATTAACTACCGTCAGAAAAAATATATTGTTTTTTGTCAAAATGACACTTTTGCGATTTACCAATAATGAAGCGTAGAACTCCTGAACTACCACGGTTTGGAATAATTTTCAAACTTTAATTTAACTGTACATACACAAAACACATGCAAAACAGTAAAATTGCTTTAATGAAATTGTTCATAGTTTTAAAGCTTTGCGACTGACTTTTGTCAATAAAAATTGTCAAATTGAGAGCGCAGAGATTCTGCACCGCCAATCCGCTTTTCAAAGTTATGAAATTTTAAGATGGCATCCCGATCCTTTGTTGCATGGATGTTCCAATGTTTACTGCATCGTGCCAAATGCTACCGAATTGAAAAGAATAAGAGCGTATGTCCATCCTCAATTACCTGTCGTTGTGTACAGAAGTTACATGACTCTTGCTTGTGAAAGTGGTAAGTTGTTTTTTCAAACCAAGTCAACTGATGACCGCAAACTGACCGTGACCATTAGATCAATTTGCTTCGATTGTTTGTCGTGGACCCAGCTAGGTGTTTTAAATTTAGACTTTTTTACACGGGAAGTTTTGACGCGGCGCGTTAGGTTTTTTCTGTAAAGTGTCTTAGAGATGTTGAACTGGATGCGTCGAAATCCCTCGCGTCTAAAAGTCGCGGGTGGCGGACCCAAGTTTTTTTTCTTTAGTAGAGAAGTGGTTAAGTGATTTGAGTTTGAATTTTTGAAGCCGTTTACGAGGAGTTTTGTTAAACAACACAACCATCAAATTCGAAATCAAAGTTTGATATCATTGGAACGACTGACGCTCGCGTCGCGTGTTCCTTTGTTTTTACTCGGCCATTTTCCAACTAACGAGTGGGAAATTTCAGACTTTTGCTTATAACTCGAGAACGGTTTCGTCTAGCTACATGAAATTTTGGCAGCAGTTTGAGATTAATGAGTTATAAGTTTGTACCTAATTTCAAGGCAACAGATCAAGTGACTTTGGTTTTAGAACCCAAAAACCGCCCTGCTAGTTTGGCGTAAAAAGCGGTCTCAGTCAAAAACGGCTTAAGTACGGCCAAAAATATTTCATATGGTTGTATGTCTTAAGATACCCTTTCATCCCAACCAACCCACTTTTGGCCGCAATGAGGTTTTCTTTTTTTTTTCTTTCTAATTTTTGTACGCTCTTCTCCTAAACCACAAAACATCGAAATCTAATTTTTGTGTAAAGTTGTTGAGCTGCAAACGCAGTTTTTTCTCCCGAAATTTTTTTTGGGCAACTCCACCGGGAACCTCCCTCAAATGGGGCCCCAAAACATCAATTTTTTGAACGGCTCAAGCTAGAGTGCTACTTTTTTGATATCAGTAGATATTTAACAGACAAATATTTTGACAGAGTTTGGGGGTGCCACCTCCCCCGGGGACCCCACAAAATGGACCCCCAAAAATCAATTTTTTTGAACGGCTCAACTTAGGGTGCCAGTTTGTTTTGATATCAGCAAATATTTATCAAGCAAATATTTTGACATAGTTTGGGGGTGCCACCTCCCCGGGAACCCCCCCAAATGGCCCCCAAAAATCAATTTTTTTGAACGGCTTAACTTAGAGTGCCAGTGTTTTATGATATCAGCTGAGATTTGACAGACAAATATTTTGGTGTAGTTAAAGGGTGCCACCCCCCAGAGACCCCCCCAAATGGACCCCCAAAAATCAATTTTTTGAACGGCCCAAGCTAGGGTGCCAGTGTTTTATGATATCAGGGGATATTTAAGTGACAATTATTTTGACTCTACGTTTCTGGAGGCTCCACAATCAGATATTTTTGAATAATTGCTGATTTTACGGTAGACAAAAAGTGCTTTTGAGTGTTGCAGCATTAGCTACGCGTCGGTCGTTCGTTGGGTTTTCTGGCAAACTCCCATCTAATTTAGTTAATTACTTTTTCATGTTTAATCGTTTGCGTTCTATCTTGCCTAAAGCTATCTGCGAGGAAGTCTAGAAAGACTGAAGTGCGTCTTTAGGCCAGAAAACACGCAAACGATTTGAAATTAAAACCCTGGTCTATAAACGTCAAAACATCACAATTAAATTACTTCTTCACTCCAGGTTTTTGGTTTGACAAAGGCGTCACAAGCGTGAGGTTGACTTGCAATGCGACGGGGAACTGGAAACCGCATTCTCCAGAGAATTTACAATGCAGCCCTGTTCGATGCGATGAAACCACGATCATAAATGGGGTAACATACATGGGTTCCGACAACACTGGGGGTAGCAAAGTGAGGTGAGTTGTCTCAAGAATTAAAGCATTTTTTTTAGGACAAGTTTGATATCAATGTAGGGATTTAAATGCCACTACTAGTTCATGATTCTGCGCCCCTCAATAAGACAATTTTAGACGGTATCTTTATTGCCTTCGAGCAAATAACCGTGAAATTAACCTGAGAAGAAATCAGAATGTCATCCAAAAACATGAAAGTTTTGAGGCCATGTTTTGGAAGAAAATCACCAGCAAGAGAAGAAAGACAAAACTTCGACAACTTCGCATTTAGGGATCAGTAAAATAACATAGCCGCAAGCTTATCGGCAGATTTGAAAGCGGTCGTAATTTGTATACCAATATATCAGATTTACTAAAATCGATATCACCCCAGCAGGGACAGAAAGAGAATCAACTTCTTGCAAGTTAGTCCGTCTAAGATTACAATAATTAGTGAAGCCCTTGTTTCATTTGTGGCAAAATAGCGAATCCGCCCCACCCAGCAATTCATAAAAGGCGATGAATGGGTACTCATCAGTGGTGGCCCCCGTGTGTAATAATGGGGTACCACTCTTTGAGTGGTGTAGAAATTGTCAGCTTTTGTTTTACGGGTTCTCCAGTCCAGCTTAGCAAGTTACTGCTATCTGATGACTAGCGTTCGCGTTTGAAGCTCGTGCAATTACTCATGCGATTGAACCACACATTTTACGTCTGTCGAGCCACACCAACGTAGAACACCGTTTTTTGGGTTCTGTTTGCAAGTCTTTTGTCAGGGTGGGCCAACACAATGGGTAGACTTATTGGTCCCATTGAGAAATAAGCTTTAAAGTGTCTTTTCAAAGGACTCAACTATGCATAGCCCGTTAGAGAATCGAACCAGGGATCAACAACCTTTTGAACACTAACCCCAAAGCAGTCTGTAAATGACACAATTAAATCTTGTACAAATGCGCAATTGCACAATGCACATGTCAGCTACTACTATGTTGATTGTCGATGCAAACGTTCAGTCGTTTATGGAATCAAATCTAGTCGTTTGGTGGTAAATGTAGTTCGTATACTAGAGCTGCAGCTTTTTAGTGGGTACTGGGCACTTCCTGCTGAAATAAAAAAGCGATCCGAAGCTAGTGCAAGTGAAAAGGCCATAGAACCATTCGACATTTACTTTTTTGCTGTAAATTCGAATTGAAAAGAATCAATACAATTAATATTCTTCTATTGCCTGAAGCTAAAAAAATTAGTTGCGTAATTTAAGAAAAAGTGTGGAACAGTTGCTGAGACAGAATCACTTCGTATAACTAGTCTACTGTCTTTGATCTCTGCAACTAATTAAACGTGACAATAATGAGCTGAAACTGAAAATATCAATCAACGAAGTCATGGCAATTAATTATTCGTTTGGTACGTTTGTTTTGTTGTATAAACTTTTTCCTGTTTGTTAATCAAAGTTATGTGTACTGGAGCTATGGGATTGGAATATTACCACGAACAAGCTAAGCTTTCACAAAAAAGTTAATTAAATTAAAGTCTACTAAGATGTTCAAGAAACAGCAAAAAATGCATACACAAAAATTTCCGAAAATCTGCTAAAACATCAAAATCGGCCAGCTTGATTAGTATGGTGAATGTTGATTATACAGTATATGATCTGTGTGGACTATAGGAAAAAATTACCTCTATTTGTCTTACGGTATAAACAAGCTTAGTTATAAAGAGAAACTAAAATTACTTGTGATAAAGATGCTCATTTGTAGGTATTGAATACAAAATTTCTTGAATGATCAAAGTTAACGTCGATTTCAAAGCCTTGAGCTCCTTATTGTACAATTTTACACAGCTACTAGAGCATGACGGAATAATTCGCCATTAACCGTTTCCACGATGCTCCATTTGTTGTTTGCTGGATCAAAGCATTCGATCTCTTTTACTGCTTTTCCATTGGGCCCAAGTCCCCCAACAACATAATTTTTGCCACGCAAGACGCAGGCAGCGTGGGCAACTGGGCATGTCTTTTGAAAGTCATGTCTTAACGTATTTCCATACATTTAAAGTAGAATTATATTTTTCAACAGTTTTTGATGTCGTAGATGTCGCTTGTCCCGTTTTACCTCCGATGACATACATTGTTCCTTCACAGTTGACAGCAGCCAACCATGTTCTTGGTTTTTGCATAGGCTGAACATTTTCCCATGTTCCTTTCAGTTCCCGCATTCTCTCCACGGAAGACAAGTTCTCCCCGTCATTCCCCCCCAAAGCATATAAACATCCATCACACGAAACCAGAGCATTTCCCCATCGAGGTTGGTTCATGGGCGAGAGAGTTTTCCATTCGTTGAGAGCTGCTATGTAACACTCCACAGATCGTAGGGTTTCCAAACTTTCGTTTGATCCTCCAGTAACCACGATTGTGTCGTGATAATGAATAGCAGCCCCCATTACATGCCGTTTTTCATTCATTGAAGAAATCTTTTCCCAATTCAAATCACGACTTTGCAAGTTGAGTCGCCAAACATCATCAGTAGACGAAAATTCATCTTCATGCTCTACTCTTCCTCCGATGACATAAATGTAATTGCTCGCATGTAATGCGCAGTGGACATGAAGTTTTTGTGGTAAGTTGGGAAAGTTTACTAAGGCTTCTTCTTGCAAACAGTTTTATTGTATTGTTACTTTATCAAGTGTGTTTGGGCCTCCTAAACTAATCAACATTGACTCTTGAACTTTTTGGCTTTCTAAAAGTTTTCGGAAAGCACCTAATGCAATTTTTTGACAATCATGAGAATTTATTACCAATTTTTCCTCCAAAGCAGACTTTTCCAAAAAGTTCAAAGAAAGTTTCTCAAGTTTCACCTGTTTAAGCAACAAGGGAAATTCACTTTTTCGAGTTTCTTCGTCGTGATAGGTCCAAACTACAATGGCTTTGTAGATTGATGTTGCTACTATTTGGCTCTGTTCGAAGTTAGAAATGCAAGAAATCACATTTTCCTCTGAAAGTGTTTTAAAGTCTTCCGTCTTTGCCACTTCATCCAGGTTGTTGGAAATGTACTGTTGCACTTGGTCTTTTAGATTTTCATTCCTGTACAAAGTTGCAGCTTTCAGAATCGCGAACGCATTGTCGGGAGTGATATTCGTTTGAAGAAACTCAACGCAAAACTGTTGAACCTCATCCAGTTGAAGGTAATCAGCACCAGACAATACGCTGAATACATTTTCACTATTAATTGTGATTTAACCAACGTAGATGAAGTCGATGAGTGCCCTCATTTCTTTTTCTTATACAGTTTGAATGTGAATGGTGTTTTCATATCATTCTCGCATTTGCGACTTGAACATGGTTTCGAAGTACTTGGAGTAGCAGGAAAGCACTAAGCGGTTTGCAGGAATGGTTTCTTTACCAGCAACGATTGTTATGTCACTGAAAAATCCATGGTGGTGGTGGTGGTGGTACTACCCGACCCCTTCCGAGGGATGGGGGCGCGGAGGAACTCCGCGGAGACCCAACAGTCGGGCCACACCCCAAGGTCTGGACCATAGATCGAGAATAGAGAGAGAGAAGCCAAAGATAGATTTGCGAAGGGGTTCAGAAGCAGGACAATCGAGGAGGAGATGATTGAGGTCCTGCAGAGGGTGTCCACAGGCACTACAATCAGAATTCTCCTTCCGACTGATCCTGTGAAGATAAGAAGATAAAAGAAGACTGTGACCATGGCAGCGAAGACGAGAGAGCTCACTGCGTATGGAGCGAGAAAGAAGAAGTTCCTCCGAAGAGACTTCGGGGACTTGGAAGTTCAGGTGGGAGTGAGAGATGAGACGTCTCCAATTGCGGTATTGGGAATAACGGACTTTGGCAATAACTGGGAGGAGAGGGCTAGGGATCGCATCAGTGGGCAGAGAGGCACCAGTTTTGGCAAGTAAATCAGCTTTTTCATTTCCGGGGAGACCTGCGTGTCCGGGGACCCATTGGAAGCTCAAAGTGGTATTGTTGGAGAGGGAAGAGGCAAGGGACCAAACATTCCATAGGGTCTCAGGCAGGAGATAAGTGGGAGCTGAAGAAAGGATAGAGAGGGCTGATTGAGAGTCGGTTAGGAAAAGAACTGACTGGAATTTGCAGGACATCAAATGACTAGTACACCAAGCAAGACCTTGGTTGAGGGCGAAGGTTTCGGCTGTGAAGCTAGAGGCAATTGTACCAGAGGAAAAGGATAGGGAATGGGATGTGTTGCATTTGGAGCATGTAGCATAGACTCCAGCGCCACCAGGACCGAAAAGGGAGGGGACAGAACCGTCAGTCCATACTTGGATATCAGAGGGGGGGAGGGAGGATAGTCGGCTTGAAGCAATTTGGAGTCGGGCTGTACTGCTGCCCGTGCAGTCGGGAATGGAGGGGGAAACAGTGAAGTGGGTTGTGGACCATGGTGGAAAAAGGGGGCAAGTGATCAGAGACTCACGTGGGGATGGGAGTGGTAGTGTGGCTGAAAAACAAAAAGATCTCCAGGAGGGTTTCCTCTTTAGACGACAGGGAACGTTTTTGATTGCCAGGGCATAAAGGCTGGAGAAGTCGGGGGGAAGGCGCAGAGCACGTTCAAAGGAGTAGAGGGTCTGATGTTCTAGTGTCAGCTTTAGAGGAGGGAGCTGGGCCTCGAGAAGGAGCAGTGAGGAGGGGGTGGAAGAGAGGCAACCAGTAATGACCCTGCATGCAGCTCTGTGTAGAACTTCCAGATGACCGGCCGCAGTGTTGCAGAGGAACGGAAACCATCCAGGAGAGGCATATGTGAGCACCGGACGGACAAAGGCTTTGTAGAGTAGGGAGAGAGATTCTTTTGTGGGACCCCAAGAGGCAGTGGCAATTGAGCGAAGGGCTTTGTGGCGTGGGTAGAATTTGGAACACAGGGACTGGACATGGGCCCCAAAGGATAGAGTCCGATCAAAGGTTACTCCAAGGAATTTAGGGGTGGGATTGAACAAAAGAGGGAAGCCCAAAAGGTTCAGTCGGGGTTGGAAAGTGGCTTGATGGGGATCTGTAGAGAAAAAGGAGGACTCACACTTCTTTGGATTGAGTGGAAGTCTCCATAAGTTGGACCATGTTTCAAGGACAGCGAGGGAGGATTGGACAACAGAGGAGGCTTTGAGCGGGTCTGGGGAAGAGGACCAGAGTGCCAGATCATCAGCATACAGGGAGGCATGGGCATCCTGAGGTAAATCCTTAGTGATGTCATCAACAAACAGAATGAAAAGGACTGGACCAAGAACCGAGCCCTGTGGGACCCCACGTCTGATGCGGAAAGAGCGGCTGTGGGAACCACCAACCTGGACTTTAGCTTTACGATCAGAAAGGAAGGAGCGCACCCAAAGAACGAAGCAAGGGGGGAGTTTGAGCGAGAGGAGTTTGTGAAAAAGAGCAGAGTGCCAGACCGAGTCGAAAGCCTTGGAGAAGTCAACAGAAGCCAAAATGGTTCGGTCTGGAGGTTTTTTCTTTTGGAAGCCATCCCAGATTGATTGAGACAGAGTTAGAATTTGGTCAAGGGATGACCTACCAGGACGAAAGCCGGCCTGGCAAGTGGAGAGGAGATGATTAGATTCAAGGTGAAAAGTTAGGCGAGAAAGAATCAAGCGCTCAAAAAGCTTGGAGATGCAGGAGGTGAGGGAAATGGGGCGGAAAGAGGACGGAGAGGAAGTGGGTTTTCCAGGTTTGTGAATGGGAATGATAGTGGAAGGTTTCCAACAAGAGGGGAAGGTGTGAGAGTGCCAGGACCTGTTAAAAAGAGAAAGAAGGAGGAGCTGTGCAGGTTCAGGCAGGTGCTTTAGTAAAGGGTAGGCAATCTGGTCAGGGCCAGACGCAGTGGAAGCGGAGAGATTACTGATAGCAGTGGAGAGTTCACTCAAGGAGAAGGGGGAGCAGAAAGAATTGTGGAGGGAAGAAGCATCCTCACAGCTAGCTTTCCGGAGTTCATTCATGAACTGTCTTTCGGCTCTGCGCGCGGAACGGGGTGTCGCTTGAGATAGATGTGAGCGAAGATAAGAGGCGTAGTGGTTGGCAGTATCAAGAGGGGAAGTGCAATCAGGAAAAATAAGGGTCATGGGAGGTGTTCTTTTTGCCAGAGATGGCATTGAGAAGCCTGAAGACAGCACGAGGATCAGAACGGAGAGACAGGTTAGAACAGGTGGCTTGCCAGGTTGCAGATTTGGCTCTAGAAATGACTGAGGACGCCCTACGAGAAGCGTCTATGTATCTGAGTCGGTGCGGCTCAGATCGGTGTGCTACGGAGCGGGCCCTCCGTCGTTCCCGCACTGCAGATTCTGCTTCCTGGGACCACCAGGCTTTGGGGGGACGACCAAGGCGGCCGAAGGGGATAGAGGCCTTGGCAGCTTCGACTAAGAAGAGGAAAAAGGAGTGAGCAGCCTGGTGGATGTTGAGTGCATCAAAATCAAGAGTGGGAAGGTGCTCAGCAATATAAGATTGGTAAATATCCCAACTGGCCTTTTTGTAGTTGAATTTGGGAGGACGAGTGTTTGGGTGACGAACTGGAGAGAGGGGGAGGACAATTTCAATGGGGAGATGGTCCGAGCCAAGGCCAGGGAGAGTGCGCCATTCACAGTGGGGAGCGAGAGACGCAGGAGCTAACGAGATATCAGGGGAAGAACGGCTCCCGGTGGAATGGTAAAGGAGCGTGGGAGAGGCGGGGTCGTTCAGAATTTCCAGACCGGAGGAAGTGATCCAGCGAAACAGGTCATTTCCGAGCGAGTTAGGAGGAATGAGTCTGTCCCATGTTGGATGGTGAGCATTGAAGTCTCCGAGGATAAAAGTGTCGGGGGAGTTAGGAAGGATGTCAGGACAGAAGGTCCTGGTGCGGTAGTCAGAAGGAGTGTTTCTGATGGGAGGGGAGTAGAGGTTAAGAAATTGAAGAGAAGAGTGGTTGGAGAGAAGGACTTTAACACAGGTGTAGTCTGAGTAGGGGTCCTGAGAAGACAGAGAGGAGACAGAAACAGGAGAGAAAGCTAGGTCAGAGTGGATGAGAGTGAGGACACCACCGCCAGTGTTATGAGTAGCGGAGGAAACAGGGCCTTGTCTACCGAATGTCCGGTCCGTGCGGAGGGTATAATAACCAGGGATTTGGAACTTTTTGGTTGAGGAAAGGTGAGTTTCCTGGAGGAAAATGAGGTCATAGTGGTTGCCAGAGAGAAAAGCGATCAGTTCGGCACGGCGGGAGGAAGGAAGACCGCCGGCATTCCATTGAAGAATACGAAGATTTTGTGAGGGGCGTGGATTTCCTTGAGTGTGGGGTGGCAAGATATGGACCGACTGTGAACCTGTGGGCGGTGGTGATGAGGCAGGAAGGGTGAAGGCGGAAGGAGGGTAGGTGTTAAGGAGGGGAGGATGTGAGGGGAGAGGCAGAGATGAATCCCTGAGATCTGAGCAAGCAAGTGGAGGGGGTGTGGGTGGGGGCGGAGCTGGAGAGAAGGGGCGGGGGGACGCTGGACGGAGGGGGGAGAGGCAAAGTCCCCATTAGGACAAGCAGGGCAATTCCAACCCATGGGGGAACCGGCCGCGCAGATTTTGCGAAAGTCAGCCCGGGTCAGAGAGGAACAGGAGAAGTGCACCCACTTGGAGCAGGTGGAGCACTTTAAAGAATCCTTACCAACCTCGAGAAAGCAAATAGAGCAAGGGTAACGTGGGGGGCCCCGAGGTGGACGTGATTGGTAAAAACCAGGCGGTAGTGGAGGAAACCCTGGGGGAGGGGGTGGAGGGGACGCAGGTGGCGTAACAAGGAGACTGGTTTGAATGGGGGAGTCGGTTGTATTTTGGGGATGGCACGCTGGGCATCGCCAGCCTACTGCAGTGCCAGTTGCACAGATTGTGCGAAAATCAGCACGGGTGAGGGAGGAGCAAAGAAAATGCACCCACTTAAGGCAAGCGGAGCATTGAAGGGAATCTCTGCCTACATCTAGATGACAGATGGAGCAGGGGTACCTGGGGTGAGGGTGGTTGCTGATGGGGCCTGGGTTAGGGTGGACATTGCCACTAATTAGGAGCAATGCCAGGATAAGGAGACGCCGAAAGGGGGTCCGGTCAATAAGAAGTAGAGGAGCCGCCCAGTTGTGACCGGTCAACGGGCGGCCCAGCAAAAAAACAGTCCGAGACAATGGGGGCGACCTTTCGGTCGAGCCCCTCGGTAGATCTGTCCTGCCATTTCGACCCATCCCCATTTGGGGAGGGGACTGCACCACCACGTTGAGGTGGCAGGACGTTGGTGCAGCTGAAAAAAAAAAAATCCATCGTCTCGATTGTTGCTTGCATACTGGAGCAAACTTGCATTTTCGGCACGTTGTCTTGTCACAGAAATGGTCATGTCCTGGCAGTTTTATTTCTTAATGCAATTTAGGGCTTCGATTTATTAATGCTTAAGATATGCGACCTAAATAGCTTTAAAAATTTTAAATGGGCAGTTGGTGCAGTATTAAATAAATGTTAGTGACTTTTACACTGGAAAAATTTTAGTCTAGAAGAGTCAAACAAAAAGAAGGAATCTTCATCAACCCGTTATTTAATTGCTTTTTGCCACTGGGTTAAGGTTAGGATTTGGATTAGCTTCTAGGTTAGTTTTTAAATAATGATTTGAGTGAGGATTAGATTTGGGTCAGAATTAATGAAAAAGTAGATAGAAATTTCTAATGAAATAAATTCTTCCTAATTTCGATTTATTTCTAGTGAAATAAATTCTTCCCCCCTCAAACAAGGATTCCAAAATTCAAAACTGAACCACTCACCCTGGACTGATGAAATTTTTGAGAATAGGCAAATATGAAAAGATAAAGTTTGACAAAATATGGGAGTACCACGATGAGGGTCCCCCTCAAATGAGAATGCCAAAATTCACACTTTTTACTTGTGTAAGCTAGACACATCACAATTTCAAGATACGCAAGCAAATATGAAAAGATGCAATTTGACAAAAAGTTTGTGGCACCAAAATGGGGGTGCTTCAGACTTCAAACTTTTCAACCATTCAAGCTAGACATATAAAACTTACAGAATAGGTGAATATAAAACAAAGATAAAATCAGAATAGATAAATAAAATATCACTGATTTGAAGAGCCACAATTAGAGAGTCCTCCTCCAACGGGTCCTTCAAAAGCTTTAACCACTCAAGCTAGACAAAAAAAAGTGAGGATCTCATACTATAGGGGTGCTCCGGTTGTGTTGGCATCTCTCTCCATTAACTGCAGAACCTAAACAAATTAAATCTATTTGATTAGTTAATTTGAATCAAAGATTAAAGATAACAAATTTAATTGGCCACATTGAGGAGAGCATGCCAAATGGGCTCTTTAAAATTTAAAAATCTTTATTACAAAGTACTCCAGCTAGACAAAAGCAAAGAGAACCGGGAGGCTAATATAAGAAAAAGATAAAACATGCCAAACTTGGCAATGCCATGTTGGACAATTAGCCCTTAAATGAGCCTTCAAACTGTACGTTAAATTCTCACAATGAATTGGTATCACAGAATAGTAGAAGAGTAAAAACCTATGGGATTACTGCAACATTTAACACGTTGAAGTACTTGAGCTTAATGGTTTTGTTAGATTTAAGCTGTATGGCCGAGTAATTTTACTAAACTGTCGCTGATTACGTTGAAAAAATCTTCTTGCTCTTCAAAGTTTTTGAACAATTTTATTAAGAAAGCTGTGGTGTTGAATAATGAACGTAATACAATATAGCCTACAGTCAAATATCCAATATGCTGGCCATTGGGTCGCTCTGCTAAATAGCGCTCTCAGAACAAGAATAGTTGTAAAATGCGCGCATATTTCTGGCCGTAGCTATTGTTAAGTATGGCTGATGTAATAAAGTCGCTGGAATTTTATAGATCGCTCTAAGTTGTTATTTCAGAATGAGGTGAAAAACTGTTACGAACTCCTAAAGCTTTTTGATTGACGTTACTTGACTAGTATGATAACTTTTTGAGACCTGTAAACATTGAGAGGGAATGACCTCCTAGCTATTAAAATGAAATAAAAAGAGCGCAATGTGCAAAAGAAGTAAATGATTTTTGATAAAATAGTTGTTTGACTTTAAACGTTACACCTAGTGTTTTGGAAAGCATAGAGTTGAGTAAATTATTATGAGTATTCAATGTGAAGTCATCATAAAGTTAGACTCTGTAATATCACGTATAAATTTCTACAAATTTGATTTTTTGTTTGTAAATTTTGTTTGTGTACGTATCTTTCTCAATGCTAATTGCTAAGGCAGGCATTGTTTAATTTAGTTCTTAGATTTTGAGAAAAATTTGTCGAACTGTTCATACATGTGCTGGTATAAAATTCTTCTTAAAAAAGTATTGCAGTGGGCTAGTTAGGGTGTAGATTTAATATTTCGGATAGTGTATCAAATTTCTGGTCAGATAATGTAAGTTACAAAATCCAAAAATCATATTGGCATTTTCAGATCAAAAGTTTTTATTTCTGTGTTTCAATCGTAGCAAAAGGTTATTGTCGAAATATTGGTTTTAACGAGGGTTTTGTTTGTAACCGCAATTTTAACGATTGCGTTGCTAAGCGAAAATTCAACTAACTCCTTAAAATTTGAAACGAGATCTGATAGATATTTAGAGATACCTTTTGTAGACATTTAAATTTTGGAAGCTGTTAAACGCAAACTTGACTAAGTTAATGAAACAATATGAAATTCGAAAGGGATGTATTTCAGATGTGATTATCAACAACTATAAACACGCTTAATGCAATTGTGAAGGTCTTTAGTTCAGTAAGTTGAATACTTTCGCGAAGTCCCCGGATATCGCTTGCGATGTCATATTCTAGTTTAACTTTTTTTTTGATTGAAGTTAGCCTAATCTCACTGCTGCAATAGTTTACATGTTTGAGTCTGATCTTATAGCCTATTACTCTAATCACCATCAAATTTCTGATATACTATACTTCCATATGCTCAAGATACGTGTTTTTCAATTTATCTGACTTGTGGGCATCTACATTCGAGCATTCGCGCTGCCCAGTCAAGCTGCATTATTGGAACGACCGACGCTCGCGTAGTGTGTTACTTTGTTTTTACTCGGCCATTTTCTAGCGAACGAGTGTGAAATTTCATACTTTTGCTTATAACTCAACAACGGTTAGGTTTAGGAGCACGAAATTTTGACAGCAGTTTGAGATTAATGAGTTTCATGTTTTTACCAAATTTTGTGGCAATTAGTCCCGTGATCTTGGTTTTAAGACCCAAGAACCGCCCCGCAAGTTTGGCGTAAAAAGCCGGCTCAATCAAAAACGGCTTAAGTACGGCAAAAAAATATTTTATATGGTTGTATGTCTTAAGATACCCTTTCATTCCTACCTACCCACTTTTGGCCACAATGAGGTTTTCCTTTTTTTTCTTTTTTTCCTTTTTTTTTTCCTAAATCTTGTACACTCATCTTCTCCTAAACCACAAAACATCGAAGATTAGTTTCTGTGTAAAGTTGTTGAGCTACAAACGCAATTTGTCTCCCGTAAGTTTTTGGGCGACTCCCTCGGAAACCCCCCTCAATGAAGCCCCAAAAAATCAAATTTTTTAATGCTTTAACCTAGGGGCTATTTTTTTGATATCAGGATATATTTAAGAGACAAATATTTTGAAATAGTTTAGGGGTACCACCCCTCTGAGGACCCCCAAATGGACGCCCCCAAACATCAATTTTTTGAATGGCTCAAGCTAGGGCGTTAGTTTTTTTGATATCAGCAGTTGTTTAAGAGACGAATATTTTGACATAGTTCAACGGCTTAGGCTTGGATAGAATTTTTTTTTTTTTATGATCAGTCACTATATTGTCAGTTGAATATACAGGGTGGGCCAAAAAAATGTTACCACTTTTTATATTCTAACCATTTTCAAAATTACTAAGACTTTTGTTTCATATTGCTGCTCTTAGGAGAAAGCAGGGAGTCAATATGAATAACGTCATTTACCAGCAAGATGGTGCTCCTCCACATTGCTCAAATGTCGCACTAGATTTCCTCAACGAGTACTTTCCTGGAGATAGACTCATCTCACGGCGTACGAACAACCCATGGCCTGGCTACTCTTCTGATCTTTCTCCCGCAAACTACTTCCTATGGGGGTACCTGAAGGAGAGGGTGTACTACAACAACCCACAGACCATTGAAGCCCTGAAGACCAACATCTGTCAGGAAATTCGTAGAATCCCTCTTGAGATGTGCGGCAATGTCATTACAAACTTTAATGTGCGTGTTGCAGCTGAGGAGCTTGGATTGAACATGTTATCAATTATTGAACTGTGTAGGAAACAAGAGACAAAGTGAAAAGACTTTGTTATCAAATTTTAATTGGATATTTTTGTTAAACATCTGTGAAAAAAAATTTCGAATAAATGTTCATTTTTAAAATTTGTGTATGGATTAAAAGTGGTAACATTTTTTTGGCCCACCCTGTATATATATATTGACAATGTTTGAAATTCCAAACCCAGTTTTCCTAGAAGATATTTCTAATTAATTTCTTAACGGAAAGCAGAAGTTTTTTTTAGAGAATCTCATTTTTTAACATGCGTCGGTTGTTCAGTGAGATTGCTTTTCAGCAAGCTCCCATCTAGTGTATCGTGCATTTTTAAATATTTTAATTCTAAATTCCATGTCTGACCGGTTCACATGCAACTTTGGCTATTGTGAAATATTTTACTCTTTTTGTAAATAGGCAACTTGGAAAAAGGAACTGTTTGATTTAATGATAAATTGAACAGAATTTGCGAAACTCTACCGCCTGAAAAAGCCCGCAGACTGATCGAGTAATTGTTATGCAGCTAGGCCTCCTTCAATCTCCCAACTTCAATTATAGTCAAAGCATGGCCTACTTAAAACTAGACGGCCGGACATTCCACCTTTTAGCGAGAAAATTAGAAGGGCAACTTTTTCGCGACGTTTGCGGCGTTTTAGTAATTAACACGTCTCGTGACAGTTTTTCAAGTGAAAGCAATTCTTTTTCTGTGCAAGCCGTTTAGGTTTTCGAGTAATTGCGACTTACGAATCAGTTTCTTAGCAGCAGCTTTAGCATGTGCTTGTTGTAGAGTTGCTGAATTGGTATAACTCAGAGTTATAAACCATATTTTAAGAAGCAAAATGATCAAGGTTTAGCAAGGATATTAATTTACAGGTTACGGTATAACCGATACTGTAGTGTTACGGTGACAGGGTGAGATTCTGGAGTTTACGTTTTGTTAGCGTCATTCTTGGCTTTCTCAGTTCGCTGACCTAGTGTTTAGTTCAAATTTTCCTTGTGACGTAATAGTCGTCTTTGTGGTCTGCAGCCTGCTGTGCTGTTCGTTTCACTTGGTACATGTTTGAGCACAGCGTTAGCGTTGTTTACGGCTAGTTTACTAACAATGTAGTATTTTCCGTTATGTACGCTAGTTTTGGTTATTAGTTCAGAGTTTATTGGATTTTTGAGTGTGTTTACAGTTGGCCAGTATTTAGTTGCGGTCTGCTGGATTTGGTATTTTTTCTCTATCGCTTGATAAGTTACTTACTGTAGGCCTAAGATTAATTATCTTTGATTCTGTTTGAACCAGGTTACATAAGTTATTCTAAACGATTCATAAGTAGTTTAGGGCTAAGTTTCTGTGTGATATCTTATTGCTAAGCTGTTTTGATTTACTGGCATTCTGCATTTGGGCTGTGGCTCCAATATAAATTTAATTCGGATTATTTGTGATTGGCAGTTGCAGTTTGACGAAGGCTCTTCCGAGTTCCAGAGTTGTTAGACGTTTAGAAAGAGGAAGCCCAACATTCAAATATGACCCGGTAGTGACTCGAGGTGGGACTCTCAAGTTGACTGCACCATGTAGTATAATGTAGTTCGGATTTTGTGAAGTTAAGCTACACGAAAATAGCGAGCTTGCCCATTTTAGCAAATTTGCTGGTAGGAAATTTTCTTGCCTGCATAAAATGGCAACTGAATTGTGGCAAAATTAAAGGATGGCAGGCAATTCATAATTATTTAATTTAGTTGTTTTCGTTTGACTGATCAGATAGCTCAATAATGAAAGTCAGAGAGCAGCGATGGGTAGCATTCAATATATGCCCCAATAGTTTCTTTCACTTGTTTAGGGTTCTAAAATAGATTCCTCAATCCTGGAGACTCTTGTAGAATGAATACGCTTCCACCAATTCTCAGCAACTGTATATTTTAAAACTTTATCTATGGAGTTGAATACTTAAATTGGTGGCGGCGTATCCATCACGAGGTCCCTATGCCTTGCATAACTGGTGTTAGTAGTCGAAATTTGAAAGAAGGTCAATGACTTACGGCTTCTTGCAGGTTCTTGCTATGTACGTAGTTAATAAAATGGTGAATACTTGCGTTATTGCACATTGTAAAACAGGATATACAAAGCGAAGAAATAAAATTGACTTTGTTCCCGAAAGATTTCCAATTTTTAGTTTTCCTACCAAAAAAACAGACTTGAACAAAAAGTGGATTAAATTCGTAAATCGAAATAATTGGGTACCGCCTAATCACGGTGGAATATGTGCCAAGCATTTTGAAAGTAAATTTTTGAAAGTTGGTGACTGTACAACGTTAAGATGGGATTTGGAACCAGTACCTTCAATGTATACCAACACTGAAGCAATTCCACCATCGGTTCTGCCTACATCTGCAACTTCAAGAAAACCTCCCACGAGAGTAACAACGTTGCCCGACCAGACTGAAGAATTCAATGATCTTGATAAAATTGTTGATTTCGCAAGCATTGATGAAAGTATATGTCGAGTGGTTACAAGTTGCAAGTTAATGAAACCAAAGCAGTTTTTTACAAACTGGAACAGTGTGAAGTATTAGATATTCTTAAAATTACGGAAGTGATTGCAATTGATAATGATTTGCACGTAAAGCTGTTTCTGTCAGGTTCTCCCGTACCTCTTCCAGTTTGGTTTACCAAAGGAAAAGACTGCCGACTGACAAAAAAGTCTTACCTCGAAAATTTTCCGCTATATATAAGAAGCTTTTCAGAAGATAGCCACAACAACATAATGGACGAATTATTAGAAATTAGATTCAAGAAACCGAATGATAAACCTAAATTTTCTTCCGAACTTTTGCAATTTGCGCTGATGTTACGTTACACTTCCTTGCCTGCATATCGGTTACTGCTCGATTATTTTGCTTTGCCATCAATTAGCCTCTTGAAAAAATTGAGTCGGGGAGGAGTGGAGCCGTTGAAAGCCATCCAAGTGCTGTTAATGGAGGAAAAAATCGATAAAGATGTTGTATTACTGATTGACGAAATGTATTTGCAGAAAGAAGTGCAATTTCAGCAAGGTAAAGTAATTGGTTGCGATAATGATGGGAACCTCTTTAAAGGAATCATGACATTTATGATTGTTGGCTTGAGAAAGAGTATTCCGTTGGTAGTAAAAGCGGTACCCGAATCCAAAATTGAAGGAAAATGGCTGTCGGCGCAGATTGAAGAGAGTATACAAAGCCTCCATGAAATCGGTTTTCATGTTCGTGCTGTAATATCGGATAATCATCCCAGCAATGTATCGGCTTTCCGCGATTTGCTATCGAAATACGGATGTACTTCGCACGAGCACGCCATTTTGCATCCTTCGACGCAGAATCGCATCTCTTATTTGTTTTTTGATTCAGTTCACCTGCTGAAAAATATACGCAACAACTTGTTAAACTCCAGGCGTTTTATTTTTCCTGCATTTGAATATCCGAGATTTATCACTCTTCCAGCAGGAGAGATATCATGGAAGCTGCTTCACGATATCTTTGATCAAGATGAACAGTTACAGGCGAATTTAAGAAAAGCCAAAGAGCTTACCTACAAAGCACTACACCCCGGAGATAACAGGCAAAGTGTACCATTGGCATTGGCAATATTTGACGCAAACACCTCAACTGCTCTAAAAAGCTATTTTCCAGAACACGAGAATGCGGCAAAGTTTTTAGAATTGATAAATCTCTGGTGGACAATGAGCAACAGCGAACAAGAGTTAAATATGAATTTTCATATTGGAGATGCTGATAAACTAAATGACTGCAAGCCAGCGTTTCTTCGAAAGTTGGCAGACTGGTTCGCTGATTGGAAAGTTCAGCAATCTTCAAACACCGAAAAATATACACTCAGTAAACAAACTACTTCTGCACTTGTTACTACCTTAAGATGCACTGCCTCTCTTATTGAGGACCTGCTGAATGACGGCTATTCTTACGTTTTGACTGCTAGATTCCAGACAGATTCGCTAGAGCGTCGCTTTTCAAGATACCGGCAGATGAGTGGTGGTCGTTTTTTGGTAGGATTGCGGGAAGTGAACACAAGTGAGCGGATTTTAACAATTAAATCACTTCTCAAAGAATCGATTTCATTCTGGGAAGAAGATGTGTATCCTGATAGCAACCTAGATCTCTCTTTGATGCAATTAAACAAAGATTTGCAAGATGTTTCTGTTGAACTTGAAAATACTTCTCTAGAGCAAAACTCAATAGAAGTTGCTGCAGTTGTATCTGGCTATATCGCCAAAAAGATGATAAAGAAAACGAAATGCTCAGATTGTCGAGTTCTTTTAACTTTTAGCTCCGGAAGAGGGCCCATTCCTGAAACTTATGATTATCTTTTGAAGTTGTCACGCGGTGGCTTAACATTGCCTGCTTCAGATTTAACTGACTATGTCTGCAAATCTTTTGCAATGTTAGAGTTATGCGAAACTGTCACTCGCAAAGCAGACTTGCCTGAAAGAGTTGCTGCCGAACATATACTGAAATTAAACAATGTGCCCTTGTCTTTTCTGTGCGACAATCATTCTGCAGTAATCAAATTCATTAATCGTTCAATTTGCAATGTGTTTTTTAATAATGGACAAAAGCTTGGTAATAGCCAAGTTCGAAAAGATGTGGTTCAAAATTTTAAGCAAAGGCAAAGAAAACGGCAACGCACCTCGCTCCAATTTCCATTTGTATACTGCTGTCCAACTTGGATATTAATACTACCCAACTTACTTAATTGCGAATTTGCAATGTTGCCTGTTATTTTGTGTTTATTGCCATGGTGACTACTTCATTTTTACTTCGATGAAAACCATTAACTAAATCTACTACTGCACCTTCAAAATATTACATTGCTATGCTAATATTGAGATTGTGATTGCATTTTATTGATTTTATGAGGCTACTAAGAAACTGATTCGTAAGTCGTAAATCTAAACGGCTTGCACAGAAAAAGAATTGCTTTCACTTGAAAAACTGTCTCGAGACGTGTTAATTACTAAAACGCCGCAAACGTCGCGAAAAAGTTGCCCTTCTAATTTTCTCGCTAAAAGGTGGAATGTCCGGCCGTCTAGTAGGCCATGGTCAAAGCAACACCCAGTAGGCTAAAATTTTTGCTATAAATTAATTTCTCTTCCAGTTGACTCCTATCTATCCAAATTGCAGACGCAGAGCACACACCGTACAGAAGTTGTGATAATGGACTTAAAACGCTAGAATTAAAAATTATGCACTTTTGCGTATTTTAGTTGCATATGCATTATGCAATTTGGCATGCGTAATTTTACATATTTAATTGAATTAGCAATTTGGCATGTGTAATTTTGCATGTTTAGTTAAATATGTAATTTGGCATTTGTCATTTTGAATATTTAGCAAAATATGCAATTTGTCATTTTGCTGGCATTTGCCATTTCGCATATTTAGCAAAATATGTAATTTGTCATTTGAGTCGCCACATTCTGAAGTGGGTTAAGTAAAAAAATCCCTATTTGAGAAAATTGATGATTTGTGAAAAGTTCGTTTACGATTTTGTTGCTGTATGTAGCAAGTAAGTAATTGTTTCAGGAAAAAGCGCCAAGAAGCTATTTTCTTACGGGAAGAAACACAGTTGCGTTTGGTTATGTTTACAATAAATAAACAAAAAAAATCGTTTTTCTATTTTATACTGTGTGTGTGCAAAATGGGCCAAATTACTTTGCAAAATAGGCCAAATAAGCTTTTCCTAAATTTCTCATCTTTTTTCTTTTTGCTTTAGTCCATTTACGTAGTCCAATTAAAGCTCAGTTATTCACCGTCAGTGCTGCACAATTACATATGCATTAAAGCACAACTAAGAGCTCACGAGCTTCATTCACTGTCAATTCAGAATGATTACCAACGAACAATCTCCATAATGGATGATCACTCGATCAGTGACAAAATGTAGAATAAATTAGAGCACGTGCAATTCTGTCATCAATAACTGTACCGAGCAACCGAAACAATCGATCTATGATGCAACAACATCAATCATTGTGGAGGATCAAGCTTGTTTCATCTTACCATGCCAAATGATGGCATCAGTAAGCCATTCAAAATCTCACGGAACTAATGGGAGACCGCAAGAAAAAGACAAACAGTATATATTATGCCTGTGTGTATGGGGTTCGTGGCAAGTAGTTGAAGAGTATGTGTTATACATCCCACTGTTCTTCGTATTAAAGTTCAACTAAAATTTGGGACTTTCGGGCCAAGTAACAATTTTTGTATAGAAATAGTGGGCCAAGTTTAATTACTGGGCCATTATGAAACAAAGATTAGAGTAAAAACAGTTTTACTAATGGGTCAAGTTACTTAACCCACTTTTCGACAGGTTATATTTCGAAGATTATGCTGAGTAAAATACCCCACCTTGTCCATACATGGAGCTTTACATGCAGTTTCTGAATACTTAATAAAAAGCGATTCCCACTTCAGAATGTGGTGACTGGTTTGTCATTTTGCACATTTAGTTAAATATGCAATTTGGCATTTGCCATTTTGCATATTTAGCAAAATATACAATTTGCCATTTTGCATATTTAGTTAAATATGCGATTTGGCATTTACCATTTTGCGTATTTAGCTGAATATGCAATTTGGCACCCCATATCAAGCAACGCAGTACAACGCAGTACTTGTTTCGTCAATAAAAACCACGAAAGAGGAACTACAAACTGGCTGGTACTTGAAACTAACTCTTTGCTTCAGTGCCGCAACTAGAACGTCGTTCTTAGGGGGGCAAAGTTTGTTTCTGGAGGGGCCAAAATTTTTGGGTTGGTCTACTTTTCTCCAAGTTCTCTGTTAATCTTCAAAAAAAAAAAAGGTCATCTCGCCAAATTGTTCTATTTATCTCCTAGTTTTCTGTTGGTTTCCAAAAACAAAAGCCACCATCTTGAAACTGCTGCAAAGGAAAGGGGAGTTTGGCTGGGCATGCTGTGCATTTAGGGGGGCGAAATTTTTGCTTAGGGGTGCGCCGCCCCTTTTTGCCCCCTCCTAGTGTCGGCCCTGCTTCGCTTATGGTACGCTGACCGCAGAGCTAACAGTTAAGCAATTTCGCGAATGAATAAGGATTAGATTACATTGCACAGTGCTTCCATATTATGCCAATCTGCTTCTGCATAAATGGTTTAGATTGTGTGGTTTTGAAACAACGTGATTGTAGGCCCAATGCTGCGTACGTGACTGTGTGCGCACGAAATGAATTCTTTGTTTCTTATTTCAGAGTTCACTGTTCCCCTATGACTTGGATCCGTCCTTCTTTTAAGATCTACAGTCCCCATTGGGGCTTGTGCATCAGTGTTGAGGATGGTTCAAGTCCACTGATTCATACCCCACTCGATCGTTCCCCATTTAGTCCACCTCCTTCAGCTGCCCTTGCTCGAACTTGTGGAGATGCGAATTCGAGACGTGACGTATGGGTGTGGCACTGGTCATTTCATTTAAAAAATCGTTTCACTGAGACTTGTTTAACTGCCACTGCTATGACTACTTTTTTGGTAAGCTTTTTTAAACGTTCGTTTTTTGTAATAATTTTGATTGGTAGGCTTTAAAAGTTTGTAGGTACCCAAACCTCTTATTTAGCAATGCCGTGGTTTGGGGCTGCGAAGCTAGAGACATACGGTTTTTGGGTCAACTACATCTGTGCACCACACATAGCGGAGGTCTCACTCTGTTTCTTTTAATGCTGCACGTTAAGCAGAATAGTAGTTTCGTACACCTCACAGTGAGTATTTTTATTAATCATGCTTCGTCAACTTTAAATTTTTTGCGTCATGCAATATGAGAACTACAGTAAGAGAAAAAAAACTGCTGTATACTATACGTACATGAAACCATTGAGGAGTGTTGGGTTCGAAAAAGTTTGAAAAAATTGCAACAATACCTTACAACATACGCTTCTAAAACGTCAAATTGAGATGTTAAGCTGTAAGTTTTTGTTTTCAGACCAAGTTTTAGCCTTGGGACTTCGCTTGGAAAAGAACTTTAGAGCTATTTGCAGCCTATTTATGCGTGATCATTTAAACGTTAATGAAAAATAAAGGAAAAAAATGTTGTAATTGAGTCAAGGTCTTTGACGTTGTCACTTTGCCATATTTTAATGTAGAACTGAAATAGTGTTTTATGACTAAAAACTTCTGGATGAGATTACCTATAGCAAGCCTAAACAAAAATGTTAGCCAGACCAAGCCTTGCAGAGCTAAAAAAGCAGCTCAGACCTTGGCAATTTTTGTACAATCAATTAACATTTGATATGTTCCAGGATGATGCAACTAGCGTTACCGTCGCAAAGTGCGAGCGCGGCAACGTGTTACAGCAATGGAGATGCGGAATATCGCCAGATGGAGATAAGGATCGTTTTTTGACGCTGCGATTGCCGGAAAGAGGAGCATTTCTGTCGACCAATACATACGATGGAGCGTATTGGTCCATGCAAGAAAAAGTGTATTTGGTAGTTTCAGGTAAAAACTTTGCAATAATATTTAATTTTTTTTGCCTTTAAAATGAAGGTGACAAAGTTAAACATATTTTACATTACCAAATAGCTTCATTATTTTGTCTCGCAACAATTTTTGTTTTGATTGCAGTATAACTGTACAGCTGTATAACTGCATGTGGTATAGCTGTCGCTAATATAAGCCATGGGAGAACTAGAGTTCTAACGGATTTCATTTTTTTGCAACAAAAATGTTAAATGATTTTTACTTAGTGGTGTAAGAAATCAATGGTTTCAGTGAATTTTTCCTTCTTACCTTACCCCCTTACGTGTCACAATTAAAAATAAAAAAATTTGAAAATTAAGAAAAAATGTATTTAATAGTTTTGCATTTTTTATCAGACGAAAAACAAAACTAGGAAATTTTTAGAAACTGTCAATGTTTTTGTCTGTGCATATTTTTTTGTATTATTTTAGTTTAACAGATTAATAATTGCTACTTCTTTCCTCTTAACACTTAATTCTTTTTTAAAATTTAACCCAACAAAAATGAGAACATCGCCAAAACATTTTTGTAGAATTTTCAAGGACTCAAAATTTTATTAAAGACAGTTAAATTTTGGTTTTTAACTGTAACGTTTAACAAATCAATAATCTCAATGAAGTGGTACTTACTTCCTCTTTTCTGAATAAAACTTGCATATCAATAACAAAACGTTTGTTCACCCTTGTGGAATGCGAATTTTACACTGTGCAGCAGTCGGGAGACTGGATGCTCCACTCGTAGGGTCGGAAGTTGATTTCCTTTGTTCATTGGTGAATTTTACAATTTCACGCTATATACTTGTGTGTTCAAAAATAGTATGTGATTTTTCTGGCTTCTTTTTGCATTTTTACGTAAGCTCGAAAGTCAAAACAGTCTCTGCTAGCATCAACTCTAGTAAAGAAGATTTTTGTGGTATCTGTTTGCTTCAAAGGTGATTACACATCAACTGGGGTGCAGAATGACTGGTTGGTGTATGGGGAGACCGACCCTGGTGAAAGCATATGTACATACCGCGCTGGACATTCTTTTCAAGATTTGAGATGCTCCGAGTAAGTCTGATGAACAAAATGGTAAGGTATGGTGTTAATTCAAAATCTTCCAGTTGTTACAACCTCAAAAAAAATTTCCATTAAAAAATTCGTAGGATACCACAAATGCTTTTTGCTAAAATTTTACACAGTTTCGAGCTTTTTTTTTAGTTCTTAATATTATTGATCAGAGGTGGGCACAAATAACGTTATATCAAAAGCGCAACGCAACAAAGCTCAACGACATTTTTAAGCAGTAAAAGCGCATCGCAAAATGCGCAATTTATTTTTTTTTGATTTCTGAAGCGCAGCGCTACTTCCGCAATGAGCTTTTTGATTCAGTTGAAGCGCAACGCAATTGCGGAACGGCATTTTCGCACCAAGTTAAAGCGCAACCTAACTTCCGCAATTAAAATTTCACAACACAATGCAAATACCGCATTTTGTGCAGTTTTTGACAGAAAAGAGTAAATAATCTGCTAAAGAAGGCTGACATTTATCAGTATTTCGATCGAAATGGAACAAAATTTAGGTCAATGTATAGAATTTCGCTATTAACCGAAAAAAAAAAAAAAAAAAATTGAAAGCGCAGCGCAATTAAAGCGCAACAAATTTTAAAGACTTTAGTCCGCAACGCAACTTCCGCAATTGCGGAGGTTGCGGAAGTTGCGCTTCTCATTGCGCTTTGCCCACCTCTGTTATTGATCAGTATCAAAACATAGAATAGTGTAACGACATGTTTCGTTTTTTTCGATGAACTGTTTCACCTGTACGTGGTTAAAAATGTATATTACAAAAATGAACAAGCCATCATTGAACTTGATATAGAGTACGTCTTGGTTAATGAGATTTCAATTTGCCTATAGCCTAGTTTCACAATAAACAGCTAATTTCTTTGATTCTATTCAATCAACATTATACAAGCTAAGTGCATGAATAAATGTTATTATTGCTAAATCAGCTTTAAAAATTAAGACGTCTATACAAAATTTGATATACTGAAGATCAAATGGTGAAAAGGGACAGAGCATCAAGAATGCTAGGATATTGGCTCACTCGGTACCCGCTCGCTCGATTGTGATTACTTCATTCGTTCATGCCTGTACCTCGCCAACCTACTTCACAGTTTGTTTAATAACTACACTGTAAGGTGAGAGGTTGCATACTCGACGACTGCTCAGCTTTTTGGACTGGGCCTTATGGTCTTTTCGCAACTTCTCATCGGGAACATGACAATTGAAAGCGTTTGTTTTTGATGTCGCTAGTTATTTGCAAGCTTGTTTCCCAACAAAAATAAATGATGATAACGGCAGAATTTTATCACGTTTAATTGCTCTCGGTTTGTTTTTCATTTTGAGGGTTTTGTTTCAGGGAAGGAAATTGGATTCCTCATCCGTATGACATTGAATGTAGTGTGGTCGACTGTGGACCTCCTCCTGTCGTTAGATCTGGAGAGGCCACCGTGAACAAACCATCGTTTGTTAGAATGACAAACGCTCACTTTTCATCGCCTAATGGATTTCATAGCGAAAATCCTTTTACCTCGATGGGTTAGTTTGGAATATTTTAATTCTATATTTGAAATGCAACATAGAAGAGCAATTTTGGAAGTTTTGAATGGAAAAAATGAAATTTGTTGTTGGGATTTGAGAAGTCCTTATGTGTAACACAGAATGCTAGCTGATTACCTGCATTTTATTCTGTATTTTTCTGGATGAAATAGGCGTAGCAATCAGCGCTTTTACAAAATCAAAAGCGTATTTTAAAAATATTTGACTGATTTCGTGAAAGTGCTGATTATCAGAGGTGGAGTCCTCGAGGACACATTTTGAAGTCCTTGACCTTGGCCTTGGCCTCGAAGGTCAAGTCCTTGGCCTCGAGGCCTCAAGTCCTCGAAAATTGGCCTGTCCTCGGCTCGAGGACAGCACTACTTTTTGAATTGCTAAAATTTTGTGAAGCGCTTGAAAAATTTTTTGGAAAACGTTTTTTTGTGGAGATCGCTAGAAAAATTTTTGTGAAGACCTTTTTTTTTTTTTATTTTTTTTGGAGATCGCCAAAAAAATTTTTGTGAAGACCTTTTTTTTTTTGGAGATCGCCTAAAAAATTTTTGTGATTTTGGAGAGCACTTGCGCTTGTGTCCTTGGTCGTTGGCCTTGGCCTCGAGCATTCCTGTCCTTGGCCTCGAGAGTGTCTGTCCTCGGAAAGGCTGTCCTTGGCCTTGGCCTCGGTTTTTTTTTGTGTCCTTGGCCTTGGCCTCGAGCCTTGTGTCCTCGACTCCACCTCTGCTGATTATTCCATCTTCTATGAAACGTATCCGCAAAATCGTCATTTGGTGCCTCTTCGGTCTGGGTCCGGTGTTCTCCCATTAATAAGCATATCTGGATAAGGTAGCGTGCGCAAATGCTGTTCTTACACGTTAGAGCTTTAACATTCTGAGTATAAATAGGATTTTTTTATTCAAACTACTGAGTGAATGCACCACAATAAACTTTTGTTTTAATTATAGACAACTTTCATCCTGTATCCACTGTGGTAACGTATAACTGTAATCCGAGAACTCGAGCTGCTTACAACAGCACACTCGTATGTAGGGAGAATGGTAGATGGCAGAATTTCAACACAGAACAATACATGGATCCTAATCAAGTGCGTTTCTTCGTAAAGTGTTTTTTTAACTTGCTTTTGTTTTGTCGAAACGGAGCCAAAACAAACTAGAAGGAACTTAAAAATTTTTTTAAACATAGGCCTATTTTGTTCATGCGCATTTGGCAAAGACCAAAATTCCGAACTCGCAACAATTTGATCTCTTGTCTCTTAACTGGTGATCGTAGCGGCAATTTTTTGCACAAGCTCAATTTGAAAACGTTATCTTGCCAGACATTTTGCCTATCTCTATATCTTTTCCAATTCTATTTGCTTTGCTATTTTTTTAAATATAAGTCTCTGCCTATGAGGTTTTAGCAGTAGCTTTATAGCACTGGTAAAATTTGAAGGTTTTGAGTAGAAAGTGATTACTGGGTAACGGTGGTCGGTTGTTGTAGGCGAAAAGTTTTGAAGTAGCGATATTGCACTAGGAGACGTATAGAAACGGTAATGGGGACCAGGGACCTTTTCCAATTGCAATTTTCTTTGGCTAATAAAACAAAATCGGCCTTTGTCGCCTGATGAGTTCTTTGAGCTACTACGAAACGCGTCGCAACAGATTGAATCCATTATTGTTTGTGAAACAATATTCCAAGTGCTCTTTTCCTGAACTCTCTTAACTAAATTTAAATCTCTGCTTATGTAGTTCAATTAATCTTAACCAAATATGGTTCAGTGGTATCTTACGTTTTTATGACTGTTTCACATAATGCCTTTATTTGAAAAAAAATACTAAGAATAAACGAAAAGGTGTGTTTGCAGTTAGATGCGTTTGTCTGTGGTTCTGTCACCTGTTCGGTTCTCAATCTTATCGGTTCTTCGTATGCCAGAATACACCCTAGTCCAAGGGCAAAGTTTCTCGAGGGTCGAAGAGTGCCTGTGTTTAGAGGCTACATAACTTATAAACCTGGAATGCTACTGGCTTATTCCCCGGAAATCGGAACAAGAATAGAAGCTAATTGTATGGAAGGATATTGGGTCATGCGTTCAGAAGTTCGAGTTGTGCCAGAAGATATACAACAATTTGAGTACGAGGACTTTTTAAATATCTACTGCTCAATTTAGCACCATTTGTTTTATAGATGGTTTATGCAGTTGGTATTGCAGGTATTTTATATCCACTTAAAATATATTGCGGTTTTCAGTGACTCGAAAATTTTTCGATTAGAAAATTTAGTAAAAATTTTTGGTTATACCTGGGTATTTGAAGTAACATTGAGCCATTTAAGGATTTATGAAATATTCTTAATGGGTAATTGTGTGCTGCTTGTATTGTCATCAGTTTGTTGTTGGTAGTAGTGGAAATAAAACTATAAAATCCTATAACTCGGTCATATATCATCAAAGCTAAGTATACAAGTATAACCATTTGATTCTCGAACTCAACAGTCAATCATGCTGGTTCTCCAGCATAGCATTCCCATTTTTTAATTTCTGTCTCGAGTAGCCTGATTTAGACTCGGTTTGTGTTTAATACTCGCACTTTTTACTCCATAAAATGGCAGTTGACATCAGGCCATTACACCATTGGCAAGATTAAGGGCTGTATGTGCCAATGTGAATTATCTTTGATCCAAAGATTATCAATTTTTTATCTTTTATACTGCTGAACTTAATAAATAATTGTAAAATAAACTAAATTTGCAAGTTTTAGGAAGCTATTCTCGAATTACTTTATAATTGCAGCAATTTGCCCTTCCAATTGTTCAGAATTTTTGTTTAAATTTTGTTAATCCACGTCGTGCACACTACTCTAAGAATTTCTTTCGGGAAATTAATAAGTTAGCACGGAAAAGCATTCAAGGAAAATACTACAAATATTAAAATTTTCAGTTCGCCTGGCACTCCGTACATCAAAGCTGAATGCTTGTCTGATGGAACATGGTCAGAACCTATTCTTGAAACTGGTTTCAATTGCACTCCTGTATATTGCAAAGATCCCGGTTATCTTCGCAACAGCCGACGCTCTCCAGAAGCTATACGAGAAAGCGTTCCTTTTGGAAGTATTTTCTTATACGAATGTAACGTGGTAAGTTTTAGGAAAGCTTTTTGGTTGAATTTATGTTGTTTTATTACGCTGAAGGTTTAAACTCTTCGACCACACGACTGTTATATTAATTAAGTCTTCAGCAGGTTTCCAAGCAAAGCATAGTATAATTCGACCGATCAGTTCAGTTAGTTGTTAGATCATCAACTACAAAATCGCTTTATTTAGCCTCGATTCTCAGTCGGTACAAGCAATATATTTGAAATTGCTGGTATTAGTATTTTTCTTGACATTCAGCATGGAAAAGCACTTGACGTTAATGCAGATGAATAAAAAAGCAGTGCGAAATTTCTATTTACCATAGACGTAATTCAACATCGCTTTACTGCTTTCTATCCAACGTAAGTGACAAGTCAAATGGGCTCGGAAATGCATTAAAAAATGTCTGGACCCATCTCTTTATTTTTGCGCTTGGACTTCAAACCTTTAGCAACCGTCTCTGATAGTATTGGTTGTCGGAACCCCGGGTCTCCTCTCCCTAGTTTTTTTGGTCTTTGCTTTTGCGAGTAGCAGAATACAAATTTACTTTTTCGGTCAAAATGACCCAAAAGTATGAAAAAACTTTGCATTCAAAGCTAAAATTATGCTTACAATGACAACAAGGACCGAAGTAAATTTTAAAATGTCCAAAAAATTATTTCCGAATTCCAGCATTTACCCTTAAATTTGAACGAAAAAATAAAGCCTGTTCTGGGTGTCTCCAGTCCCCATTCACATAGCCTTGCTTATGACAGTAATATTATTATAACATTGGCACTAGCTGCGAAGCAAATGACTCATCTTTTTGTTTCAAGGGTTATTGGTTTTCGCCTGGCCAAAATTACATTGATCTGAGATGCAACGATTGTGGAGTTTGGGTACCGCCACCTTTATCAATAACATGTCTTCCAGCGTCGTGTAGAGAGCCTCCTTCTGTGGCATATGCAATTCGACTTGGCAATGACTTTACTGTGGGTGCCACGGTACGTTTGTGAATATATTTCCAAACTATTTTTCTTTCGTTTGTTTTTAATGATGGGTAAAGAATAGATTTAATTTAAGTTTTATTACTCCGAAACAGGAATAATTTTACCATTAAATTTAGTACCGGCTTTGTTAACGCTTTTTTGGGGGAAGGGCATGGTAATGTGCTTGATCTTAATTTTTTGAGACAGACATTAAATGTGACAAAATTATGAGGAAGTAATAACAGTTAATGGCCTTAAAATGATTATAGCAGTGAGATTGGGGCAATAAGGGCATGCACTGCATTGTTACCATGATATTAGTAGTCTTGAAACCCTTATCAGGAACTGCAAAGTTCAACCAGAATTGAGCATTTTGGGTTAAACTGAAATCAGGGTATGATAACTGAAGTATTTCATTTCAAGAATACAACTGTGCAAAGCTTAAATTGTTCCGTTTCAAGTTTCTTGAATGGCTCAACTATTCGACGTAGACAAATCTTTTTACAATACTTCGTATATCCTACAAACGTCAAAAGATATGAAATAGAGTGGCTTTGAAAATGTTTCTAGATTCAGTACACATGCGAAAGAGGCCGATTTCTGGGCGGAATCAACAATTTAATTAATTCAACTTGTCTTTCAACTGGCTTCTGGTTTCCACCGCAATCGACTATCAAATGCGAGCTAGTTGAATGCGCTCCACTTCCAACCCTTCCATTTTCATCCTATGTCAACTTTACTAGGGTTAGTATTTTGTATTTACATTGTCCAAGTATTTTTTCTTGTGAATGACAGCACTCGTTGTCGAAAGCAGAATTAGCTTGATTGTAAACCACGATACAATGAATGCATACAGTAACTCAGAATGTATTAGGCATACAAAATACTAAAGCATTCTGTATAGTTCTGCTCTATGGAATACACATTAAATGCATTTAGCTTAATCTTTCTCTTACTTAAACTTTAACAAATCATCTTGAACCGAGAGGTCCTGGGTTTAAATTTTTTGTCAAGTCAATTTCACCGTATATTGCTAATATGGCACTCGAATGCTGAGTCAAGCTATACAAATCCATGAACATCATCATCAGCTAATTTGTTTCATTGCAGGAGAAAGGCCTTCTATAATTTCTTCCGTTTCTCGCAATCAAGGCTATCTTGCTTTCATTCGAGTTAAGTTTCTATAGTTTATTACGCCATGTAGTGTTAGGATTTCCTGTTTTTTTGTCATACGACGTTTATTATTACATTTCAATTATTTTTTTTTGCAATTTTTCACTTAATTTTTTGTCACTATTTGTCACACTTTTCAATTTTACGAAGTATTTATTGAAGATTTGGTTGCTTTGAAGGGAAGAGAAAATGTGAGTTGTTGAAAGTTTTTAATAAAAATTTTGTCGCTTTTTAGCAAAATCACGACATTTTTGTTCCTGGAGACTTTGCATTACTTCGTTGCAACGAAGGGTTTCAATTCGACGTTGGCTACGTGGCGATTTACTTTATTTGCAATCAGCAAGGACTTTGGGAGCCTAACACGTATAAAAGAATCAGATCGGAATCTGTCCGTTGCTACCGAGTTCAGTGTCCCAGACCCCCTACTCCGCTACAATCTGGAGCTTACAACAGCGACTCCGCCGACTCCTATCGATTTCAAGACATTGTCCGCTACACATGCCCCCCAGGATCATGGCTACCTCCAGCAGGTTACGGTACTACAATGACTACGACGTGTAAAGTGGAACGAAGACCGGGCCAAGCAGTAGACGACCCTTATTATTCGATATTTTGGGAACCACATTGGAGCAACTTCACCTGTAACCCACTTCGATGTTCCCACCCTGGTAAGTTTTGTATCAGTTAAAGCTGACGTCTATTAAGTTAATTGCATAAGTGCATACATAAAATTGCCAACAAGTTTGTGAGCAGCTGACTAGCAATGCCTGTAATATGTAGGGCAGGCTTATGTACTATAGTTTAAAGAACAAGTTTTTGCAAACTTTGTGGTTTTCAGATTTTTTTTGTTAATTGAAATATAAAGTTAATACTGACCTTTGTCATAGATGCATTGCATAAAATGCTTTTTTAACTGATAGAGGTAGCTGAAAAAAGGTTGCAAGCGTACATTAGTTCAAAAAAGTAGTTGAAAAAACTAGCTGTTAACTAGATGTTCATTTTCCTGCGGGAAAATAATACGGGACTTCCGCCAGTTCCATTTCACCATCATTCTCCCCTTCATATTTTGAAGGTTACCGATATTTCTGTAAAACTCAATCGTATGCAATGCAAACAAACTGATTTTGTTTCATGAAAGAAATAAATGTGGGATTTAAATCGTTTGTGGTTTGGGTAAAACTGATGTCAGACTAAGTATTTGAACTCAGCTCAGTTCATTTACGACAATTTCAAACTCGGGCGCCTTTAATCATTACTCCAGCTCAATATATGAACTCAACTGACTAAAATCAATTGGTAATAAATTTAGCTTTCAAAAAGGGACTTTTGGGAAGGTTTATTTGGGGGTTGGTACGCCCAAGCCATGTAAAAAATTGTCTTTTAAATATGTATTGATATCCAAAAAAACTAGCGCTCTAGCTCAAGCCTTTCAAAATAGATGATTTTGTGTGGTCCATTTGGAAAGGTTTCGGACGGAAGTACTCAAAACTATGTCAAACATTTTGTCTCTTAAATATCTTTTGATGTAAAAAAAACTGGAGCCTTAGCTTAAGTTCAACGAATTGATTTTTGTGGGGTTTACCTGGGGATTTCCGGGGGTCTGGTACCCCCATATTATGTACAAGAAAAGTGGAGGTTTAGCTTAAGCCGTTGAACGCAACGACGTTTGGGGGGAGGGTGCCCCCAAACTATGTCAATTTTTTGTCGCTTAAATACCTACTAATATCAAAAACAACGAAGCCTTAGATTAAATCGTCCAAAAATTGATTTTTGTGAGGTTCATTTGGGGATTTTCGGGGGGTGGCACTTTCAAAGTATGTTGAAGTGTTTGTCTTTTCAGGATTTCATAATATAAAATAAAAACTAGAGCTCTAACAGAAGCCGTTGAAAAAATTGATGTTTAAGGGGTCCGTTTGGGGGTGGGTGGTAACCCAAACTCTGTCAAAATGTTTGCCTCTGAAATATTTACTGATATCAAAAACACAGGCATCGTAAACTTGGTCGTGCAAAAACTTGATTTTTGGGGGTCCATTTTGGGGGGTTCCCCGGGGGGGTGGCACCCTCAAACTATGTCGAAATATTTGTCTGTTGTATCTGTTGATATCGAAAAATAAAACTGGCGCCCTAGTTTGAGCCAAACAAAAAATTAATATTTGGAGGGTCCATTTTGGGGGGATCCCAGGGGGGGTATTCCCAAATGATGTCAAAACATTCATCTCATAGATATGTGGTGATATTTAAAAAAAAGTAGTTCCCTAGCTTGCGCCAATCAAAAAATTGATTTTCGGGGGTCTATTTTTGGGGGTTTCCCGGAGGGTGGCACCTCCAGTATATGTCTAAGTATTTGTCTCCAAAATATTTACTGCTGATATCAAAAAACACTGGCACCGTAAATTAAGTCGTTCAAAGAATTGGTGTTGGGGAGGATCCCGGAGTGGGGCCGTACCCCCAAACCACGCCAAAAGATTTGTATCATAAATACCTACTAACAGCAAAAAAACACTGGCACCCTAGCTTGAGCCAATCAAAAATTTGGTTTTTGGGGGTCCTTTTGGAAGGGGACCTCAGCGAGGTGGTACCCCCAAAGTCTGTCAAATTATTTGCCTCCAAATATCTACTGATATGAAAATACAGTGGCACCGTAAATTAGGTCTTTCAAGAAATTGTTTTTTGGGGGGTCTATTTAGGGGGGTCCCGAAGGGGGGGGTTGGCACCCCAAACTATGTCGGAAATGTTTGTCTGTTAAGTATGTGTTGATATTCAAGAAAAACTGGCACCTTAGTTTGAGCCAATCATAAAATTAGTTTTTGAGGGGTCCATTTTGGCAGGGTCCGCGTGGGTAATACTCCAAACAATGTCAAAATATTCGTCTCTTGGAAATGTGCTGATATCAAAAAAAAGTAGTGCCCCCAGCTCGTACCAATTAAAAATTGATTTTGGGGGTCCCCGAGAGGGGTGGTAACCCCAAACCACGTCAAAGTGTTTGTTTCTTAAATATCTACTGATGTCAAAAAACACTGGCACTTTAAATTAAGTCATTAAAAAAATTGACTTTTGGGGGTCCATTTTGGTCCTCGAGGGGGGTGGTACCCCTAAACCACGTTAAAATATTTTTCTCTTAAATATCTACTGATATCAAAAAACATTGGCACCTTAAATAAAGTTGTTCAAAAAATTGATTTTTGGGGGTCCATTTTGGTTTCCCATGGGGGGTACCCCCAAACCCCGTTAAAATATTTCCTCTTAAATATCGACTGATAACAAAAAACACTGGCACCCAATGTTAAGCAGTTCAAAAAATTGATATTTGGGGTGGCCACTTGGGAGGGTCCCCTAGGAGGGTGGTACCCTGAAACTATGTCAAGATATTTGTCTCTTTGTTGTGTCTTGATATCGAAGATGTAGGACCCTAGATTAGGCCGTCAAAAACACTGATATTTGTTTGGGTCCATTTGGGGGTTTTGGGGGGTTGGTCCCCCCAACTTATGTCAAAATAGTTTTGTCCTAAAAAGTTCTTCTGACACCCAAAAATTGTAGTGCGCTTGGCCGCTTGCTTGTGATGTTCAGAAAGTGTTTTTTTTTTGGGCGTCTTCACAGAGAATGAAACCTGATACCCTCTGATCATACGTAGTGTCGAACAGAAAATATTGAAAACGATTTGGTCGTATCCGAAAAAAAATTAATATATACTAGATTCAATATAATATTGGTTTGATAAAAGTGATGGCCAATTAGATAATTGAACCCAGGTCTTATGCTTCAAGCACTGGCGCCTTTAAACCATTCGGCCATGGCAGCACGCGCGCGTAGGTGACTACCTCCAAAGTCCGTCAAAATATACTTGTCTTGAAAGTTTTTAGTGGTAGCAAAAAAAACTAGCTCGATAGCTTGAGGTCGTAAAAAGCTGATTTTTGGGACGTCTTCACAGAGAATGAAACCTGATACCCTCTGATCATATCTAGTGTCAAACAAAAAATTTTATAAACGATTTTGTCTTAATGGAAAATAAAAATTAATATGCTAGATTCAATAAAATATTAGCATGATAAAAGCGATGGCCAACTCGAGAATTGAATCCAGGTTTATAGGATTTCAGCACTGGGGCCTTTAACCATTTGGCCACAGCTGCACGCGCAAGAACGAGACTAAAATCACCTAATAAATTTCGCTGTCACAAGTTTGGGGTGTATTTGCTCCAAACCACGTGACGTAGTGCCTCCAAAATTGCAGGGACGCAAGTTCATGAAAAGACTTATAATCTGTTCAAATTTCAAGTTTTTAGCTGTGGTGGTTTTGGAGTATTTGTCACCACCATGTGATTTGCTTAATAAATAAATAAACGAAGAAAAAAAAAAGTGTCGGAATCGTCATGGTTTATTTTTGAGAGCTGAAAGGGCATGCCCAGACGCTTCTAAATTCGAAAGTTTTATTCCCTTAGTGCCATTAGTTTTCGAGCTAGAGCTGTTTAAACCTAAAATTGGCATTTCATTTTTTGGCTTGGAAATTCGTATGGCATGACCGATTGCCCCCAAAACTTGAACTAAGAATGATTCGTACGTGCCCCAGCTAATATCTAAATTTGAAGTTTCTACCTTCAGCCGTTTCCAAGTTGAAGTGTTTTTATTTGTTTACGAATTCGTAAAATATGCCGGAAAAAACATAAGGACTTCCGACGCAAAGCGTCGCGGAAGTCCTAATAACTGCTGACAAAACTGATAAAAAAATGCATAAAAACAAAAAAGCAAAACAGTGCTGTTTTTTGCTTCATATTGCGCAGGGCAATAGTTGCTAGACTCCGGATGCAATAAAAATAACTTCAAACACGATCAACGTTAATTTTTCGTTGATTTAGAAATTTAGTTGCTGATATAAAAAAGCTATGGTAGTGAAATGAATGATTTTTCAACTTTTTTACGATCCAAACACGCTTAATGCCTTGCTAATAAACTTAGGCGTATTGTTTTACGGAGCTGTGCAGTGTGCAGGTACCTTTCGTTAAAAAATATTTTTCGATTGCAAAGGTGAATGGTATATGCTTACTAATTTTGTTGTTTCTAGTTTTTAATTTTTATATACTTATTTTTTTAATATCCGAAAATATCCAAAAGCATCTCGTCGCCTAATTTGCGCGTCCTATCTCATACGGTTTGGAATACGTTGAGTTGTAAACTTCAAGATTGTGCGTCACCCCGTTTTGCCTTTTTTGCGATTTCAAGACATTTCATTTTTTTCTGTCTTTAAAAAGTATTTGAAGCCAGCGTTGATGCCAGCCGGGTGAGTGGTGCTAGCTAGAAGGTTCTAAAATATAAAATAATAAAGCTTAAAGGTTTAATGTTTGTTAAAACACTGACACTTTAGTAACATTTAAGTAAAAAGAAAAACGTTTTAATTTCTAAACCTGTGGTTAAAGTAGTTAAATTTGTGAAGAACACTTTAAAAATTTGTGGGCTACTGTTAATTTAATGGAAAGTGATGAGCAACCCTTTTTGAATGCAATAGTTAATCGAAACTTAAGCAACTACTTTACGAAGCATTGAAGTGTAATTTTTGAATTTTGATCCTAGATATGTTTAAAATAGTTGATTGCCAACGTTTTTGTCCCGTTTTTTCATTGTTTAACGTTAATGGCTTAAGGGGAAAGATTAAAAAATTCGGCTTTGGCAACGTGACAACATCAAAATAATTTGCATTAGCGATTTTATATGAGCTTTGCCAGATTGTAGGTGTCTGGGTAAGTTACGCTTCTGCCAGGTTTTTGCTGTGACTTTGATGAGGTAAATTGCTTTTCAAATTTAAAAATACAGTTATTGGTTTGATTTGCTACTTTTAGCAAAAACATATGCGATTTACTGCGTTTGGAAAGAAACAAAAAATAAGCCTAGTCACGTAGGCTAGCATTGCCTACTGATTGATTAAATTAGTTTATTAGTTGTTTGTTGCAATTTGAAGTGTAAAACCTTGTCTCTAAGCAGTTAGGCTAGTAGTGTACAATTTATTGGTAATGGTAAATTGCTAATGGTGGTAGGAGCTATAATCATAATAGTGATAGGTAGTACTTAAATTGTAGAGGAGACACATCCCCCCATCGAGAGTTAGCGCTCCCCCATCGAGATTTGGCGTCCCCATCGATAGTTGAGTGCTGGATGATCAAAGGAAAAAGAGCCAGCCAGGACTAAAAGATCCTATAAATTCGCTGTCGAACATGGTCGCAAATTGCGGTGAAGATCTTTTTTTTTGGTCTTCACCTGATTTCGGGGAAAAAACACTTCCAATTTCGGCGAAGACATTTTTTTTTTGGTCTTCACCTGATATCGGGGAAAAATAACTTCAATTTCCGGCGAAGACTTTTTTCTTTTTTTTGTCTTCATTCAATTTCGGCGACGGAAATCCATAATTTACACTAAAGTATTTGTAAAATTGGTCAAGGCTGCAAAAGCGTCCCCCCATGCAAAATTTTACAATTTAGGTACTGGTGATAGGCCTACTAGATAACGTTCAAGCTAGTTTTCAAACCATAGCAACAGGAGCAGTCACGAATCAGTGATTCAAACATTAGTTTTTAAGAGAAAGGAATGCAACAGAAAGCGGGAAAAATAAATACAAATATTTTTCAATCCAGAAGTGGTGGAATTTTGAAGTTAGTCGCAAAAAATGTTAGAAAAATATATAATTTTGCTTGATATACGGTACAATAAATGCGCCAAATTAACGTTTGATGTTCGTCTAATAATGAATTTCATGTTTTACAAATACGTCAGTATCACTGCATCACAATTGTGCGTTGTTTCGTCATAATGTCGAAACATAGCGTCAGATTTTGAAAGCATTCCAAACATTTTTATTCCATTGTTTTCAAACCCTCGCTGTTTTGATTGAAAAATGAAGAACAAAGCTATCTACAATCCTTAAAGTGCTCACAGCTAAATAATGCAGTATCACCAACTCTTGACTTATTCTGTTTTGGAATAAGCTATAGTACTTCACTGATTGTAAAGTAGTTTCATGATATATTTATTCATGTATTTAATCAATAACAATATAATCATTTATCCGAACGCTTATCTGACCACATAATAATGTAAGTGTAGTAATGTTATGTTCAATGTAGCTATACATTTTATTCACCGAGTTACCTCGGCCAGGAGACAGCGAAAGACCTTTTGATATAGGCTATCGTGCGATTGGATCGACGGAGAAAAAATTCATCAGAGGTCAACAAAACTTAGTCAACAAAAAACATATTCCTTACTCGAAGAAAGCATGGCTCTCCGAAAAAAAAAACAAAAAAAGCAAAAGAAAACGCTTTTGTATTAAGAGGTAACCAAACGTCTGTAACAATTTTAAGACTGGCTGGTCAAGCTTAGTAGCTGTGCTGCTGCACTGCTACTAGAGAGGTACAACATCATCTTCTACTCCGTCCACAATTGGGGTCCTGTCTCGTCCTATACGCTGTGAACTTTCCACCGTAGTTGCCATGGTCACATTCTCTTACTGTCTGTGCAGGACCAAGCGTATAAGGAACTCTTCCCGTAATGGCCGTCGACTGGACAAAATCTACTGCAGGATCTTGTCACCTCTTTGATTGTTTGCCTCTGAACCTCTTCGAAGAACTGGTTTTGGGTCTCTCCTGAACGCTAGTCCAGACCCAGGCACGTAGCCAGAAAGGGCTGGAGGGGCAGTTGCCCCCCAAAATTTTACTTTGTTCTTCCAAATAAATTTCACTTGACCGTTTGTATTTTGAGATGAAGAGAAAAGGGCTGTAGAAATCATTTATGGTCAATTGCATTTATAGTCACCGAAAACTCGAAATTGTTGCTCAGATCACTGACATAAATCACCAATACAATGCTTTCACTATTATTGGGACTTCGCGTGAGCGCGTAGTACCTTTGTTTTTGTTCGCGAATTTTGGCAGATGAGGAATGATTTGCTCATAACTAGCAAATGGTAAAACTTAGAACGCTAAAATTTGGACTCAACATGGGAATTATTGAATGCGTCATGTGTGCCAATTTTGGGGATCCTAGGTCACCTGATCGTGAATTGAGACACAATAAAATTACAAAAAAATGCAATTTTTGGCTCAAAGACTTGTTAATTCGCCTATAACTCAAAAACCACTTAGCGTGCGCAATTGAAATTTGTACACAATGTGGGTGGTTCATCATCATAATCATCATTTTACTCCAGGAATGTGCTTCCTTCTATTTCTGGAGCCCAGCAGAGGTTCCCCGCATGCAGTGGTCAGCTGGTTTTTGCAGCCTAGTCGCCATCTTTCACGATCTTGAGCATCCAACCTTTGCAAACCTCTGGCAGTCATGTCACATTCTAGTACTTCTTTCCACCTCTTTTTCGGTCTTCCTTTTTTTGTCCCATCAACTTCTAAGAGTAGTGCCTTTACTGGACCCCTTTCTTCATCCATTCTCTCCACATGTCCCAACCATCGCAACCTTTTCTCTCTCAGAAACTCTTCCAATCTCACTACACCCGTCATTTCACGAAACTTCTGATTGTTTATTTTATCTTTCAAGGTTTTCCCACATATCATTCGCAACATTCTCATTTCTGTGGTCTTCAGCCTCCTTTCATCTTCCATTTTCAATGCCCAACATTCAGCACCATAAATGTGGGTGGTTATAAATGGTTTATGCAAACCGAGAATGGGGGTGCCTGGTCACGCAACCAAAATCTTACAGGCCAAAATGGGCAGGAAATGGACAATTTTGAACCGATATATCTTGGTGAATTCCGATTTTGATGGAAAATGATTTGTGTCTTTTGAGCACACTATCAAACGCCTTTCTTTTGGCTATGTTCGTTTACCCCAACCTAAATACTATTTTTGTTTTATTTTTGTGTTTTTTTTCTTCGGCTATCTTCTTTTAAACCGC